>DWCF01000965.1:0-35781 GCA_018230265.1 Delias oraia
AAGCCGCAGAGCTGAGTTTTCTATTTAAACAAAAAAGAGATTCTATTCAAAATATTACTATGACGCAGATACAATATTTTTTTCTTCTACGACTGCTTCTACGATTGCAATAAAATATAGGTTAGATCATAATCAACATAATTGTCGTCATCATCATCATCATTTGAGCCGTAGGACGTCCACTGAATGACCTTCATGAATACCTGTCGAAGGCGACCTGCATCCAGCGTCTTCCGGCGACCTTTATAAGGTCGTCTGTCCATCTTGTGGGTGGATGTCCCACGCTGAGCTTGCCGGTCCGTGGTCTCCACTCTAACACTTTTTGGCCCCATCGGCCATCTATTTGCTCTACGTGCGATGTTGCCTGCTCATTGCTCGTTTTAACATACAAATCATACTACTATCATAGTACTACTACAACTACTATCATAGTACTTAATCATAGTATATCATAGTAGTATCATAGTATCAAAGAAGAAAATTAAAAATTTTGATTTGGCAAAGGAGCATGTGTCGCGTCGCCACTTTAAAAGTAACAGACTCCGAACTAGCTAAAGTAACAGAGTGTTAACGAACACGACGAGATCTGATAACAGCCTATAAACTCAAACGGGCTTATATTTTAATGCGTCGCGTTAAAAAGTAAGAACCTTTAGGAATTGGCGTAGTTTCACCCACTCCGCATTTAGTAGCGTGCGTTGCAAAAGCTGCACAGAGTAGTCGTCTGAGAGGATATCTTTGCCAATTCCTTCTTACATTTTCGTTATTTAGTAAGAGAAATGTCTATTTAGTTAATTTCAGTATGACTGTGTTCGCGACATTTAATATTATTAGCTTTTGGCACTTGGTCAGAGGTGATTTGACTGTACGTTACGTTATTCATAGTATAATATTTTAAGATTCTATAAATCACTACACGGAACCAACACCGAAGAGTACCCACTCAAAAAGAATAAGTAAATATTCGCAAGAATATATAAATCATAGAAATTCTACGAAACATTAAATAAAAATAGGATTATTCCCATTTTATTAAAGACGACATTGGAAACTACATATTGCGAACCAACGGTAAAATAGTTACCCGCAACTCGGATCCTTTGTACGGGCACAACGTAGCATTATCCACTTGAGGGGATACAATCCACTTATTTTAACATTCTAAGGAGGACATTGTTGGCAGAACATATCGCTTAGCATTTTCAGATGTTTCTGTGTGAGACGTACTTAAACGGTCTGTGAATAATTTAGTATGTCTTTTGTTTTGTGCCATATATGGGAAGCAAAAAAGTATTCATTCTCTTGTCAAAAATTAAACTAAACCAAGATAATACAATAACATTTACTTATGACTACTACCAAAATGTAAAATTTAACTTGCAGTAACTGAAAATTGAACTTATCGTTTTTTTTTTAAATTAGTGCATTTTTTTATTCTACAGCGGACAACGGAGCAGGTGGATCTCCTATATGGTAAGAAAACATCGCCGCCCATAAACAACCGGAACACAGGCCGCGCACTGATTGTGTTGCCGACTTTTTATGCCACTTAAGAGGCACTTTTAAAGGCTTTCGGTGTCCTCACTCACTCAGCAAAACACAGTACAAGTACCGTTTCACACTGAGTATTCTGTGAGCCCGTGGTATCACTTCGGATGAGCCGGCCCAATTAGTGCGGCAGCATATGCTTCAGCATGGCTCTCCCGCGGGAACAACAGTGGCTACTCATTATTTTAGATTTTTTTAAATTGTTTATCTTATGTTTATTATTGGTGTCCAAACTTTTTCTTTTAATGTATTTATGTTTGCTCTGTGCACTGGCATACAGGCGATGGTTAACCCTTTTTTAACTTACGTTCGAAAGTTTTGTAATTACTAAATTTTTATTTATTTATATTATTTATATTTTATTTTTACCAAGAGTGAGTTTTAGATAAATTAATAATAGACTAGCGCTCGGCAGTGAGCTACATCAAAAGGTGGCAATATATATTAAATTTTATCATATTTTAACATATTAATATTAAATATCAAATGGTGAAAAATCTTGAACTGGAAACGAAATGCACACATGTATAGGTACATATGAGAGCAACTAAATGCATATCATTTGGAAATGAAGTCAAGATTTGTAATAGGTCACCGGAGTGGGAACTTTGTTTGACACATGCGATCCAATCAAGTAATATATAGAGACTTCACTTAGGTTAACTATGTCCACCCCGATAATACTAAGGCGCTCGACGCACCTGAGGCCGCTTTTTGTATTACAGGATGCGGATGATCAAATCACCCAAGCAAACAAAGAGCTTTTAGCTTCAATAAAGGATAAAAAGAAATCAGATGGTAGGGTTTTGTTTAGAGACCGCGTTAAAAAACGCCCTCACCGGAAACGGAGGCAAGAACCGATATATGTCGCAAAGTCCACTCCGGTGAGCTTCCGACCGCTTAGGCGATCAACGTTACCGCAACGGCCTATGCCGAGGTTTGTGTCTCGCAGGAGACCCCCTTGTGCTAGTCACGGCACAAACCAAATTCGCGGCGCACCTCATAAGTCCGCGAGAAGCCTTATGCGAACAGTGTTTATCATTTTTAAAAAAAGGGTTTTTATGTATTTCTCAATACGCAAGAGGTCAATACACTTCGTGTCATGGGATCCTTGGGTTGTGTGCCTTCAGTGAGGTTGTAGTTCAGCTACTGTACAACCGCATATCCTATCGTAAGAGGGAAATGCGACAATGCATTTCCTTACGTTAAATTTTTTTTTATAATTTTAAAAAATCTTGTCTGTGGTTGATTGATGATCGTCTGTGTCAAAATAAATAAATAACAATTATTTATTGAACAAACATATTTTTAAACGCTAATCAAGGGGGATTCAGCGGAGTGCTTATGATAAAATCCTATATGGACAGCTTATTTTGAATGTGGTGTAAGTCCATTTTCTTTTATTTCGAGAAAATTAAATGTTATATTTGTTGATTTAAAAATACAGACAAATCATATACGGCCCGGCATTGTTTCTATTGATTTATCAACATTTAATTTGTTTATATAAATTTGTTTTTGTCATATTAGACTACAATAACAAATATTTATGTACTGTAAATGGACTTACACCACTTTTAAAATTAGACAATTGGAAAAATCGTTTAAAATAAATTGTATTTACAAATACACATAACCACACAAAGTTTTACTTTAACAATTTTGAAAAATTTGACATTATAATTACATATATTGTCATTACAAGAATTTACTTATGACCGGATGATGTACCGGAGGTATATAGCTACTTCATGTCTATATATTTTTCGAACGTAATAGTTCTGGCATTTTGGGACAATTATAAATTATTTTATGAATTTGAATTGTACATAGGCCACATTTGATTAAAAAAATCAAGTCATAAATAATATAAAATTAGAAAAATCGTAATAAGATTGCGGATTTTTCTGCAAAAGATGGCGCTACTGTTGTTTTTTTTAATTCGCCAAAATACAGGCAATATCTTTGATGCGGAGTCATACAGACTTGTCGTATATATTTTCTTTTCACACGTTCTACGCTGTACATTTTCTAATTTTGCAAATCGTCCGCGGGTAAAACCGCGAGACACATCCATCTGCTATGCCACCTGCCTCAGTCAATTGTACTTATATCACTTTAATAGTCGATGGTTATGCAATTTCATTTACCGACCGATTTTAAGTTGGGATTTTAAGTACGATTTTAAGTAAACATGAAAATTTTTTGAAAAATTACACTGGGACTAGTTATATATAAAAAAATTACATTAAATTAAGCATGCATTACGAGATAGCTCATTTTTCTCAAAAAAACGGTCCATATATTGTTCAGACATATTTTAAATTGTCTTCCTGGAACTTTGGCTTTACGCGTGCCAATTATTTATGGACATTAAAGAAGAAACTCTAGATACGATTCAGAATGAGTTCTGAAGTTTTTTTTTATAAATAATATTATAAATTTTAGATATAATTGAGAAGTTTAGTTGATAGTATATGTCGACTCGCCATCCTTATTTGGCTCTCCAGCTTTCATTTTAAATAAAAAACTCTCCTGACGACGTAAAACACCTGTATTCTTTCAGAAACTAGGTTACACTTTTAATATGTGAAAAATACTGCACCGAAATCACCCGTGGGAGAGGCATGCTGACGCACTAATTAGGACGGCTCGTACGTAGTTATACCACGGGCCCACAGAATTTCGCAGAGTGAGTGAGGATATCGGAGGCCCTTAAAAAGCCGCCTAAGCGGTGTAAAATGCCGGCAATACAACCAATGCGCGGACTATGCCGCGTTTGTATTCTCTTACCATATAGGATACCCATCTACTCCCTTTTCTAATATAGAATAAAAAAAATTAAAAAAGTAACTATACGTAAACAATGTAATAAATAAAAATATGCTTTTACTGCAGTGCAAAAACCCAAAAACTTCGGACAGAATCAACTATGTCGGGGTAGCTAATTGTAAGGCATAGAAAGCTCGCCCACACATCATTCGCAGTAGCGGTAGAATGTAATACAATTTTCTAATATTAGCAATGAATTAATTAGTACAAGGATGTGTGGCTTTGTATGTGCTGGGTGCTCGGAGCACCTCATAAATATGGATGACTTATATCAATAATGATACAATCGATACCCCGCTTCGCCAATATTGTTAGTTATAAGTTTAATTTAATACCATAGATGGCCCTGGTAAATGTTTTGCCATAAACATTATTAGTGTAGATACTAATATGGCTATTAAAAATAGGGATTAGCAGAAGTTGTATTTTTTTTATAATATAGCGGACAACGGAGCAGGTGGATCTCGTATATAGTAAGAGAACACAGCCGCCCATGAACACCCGCGTCACAGATCAGGTATTGCTTGTGTTGTCGGCTTTTTACGCCGCTTAAGAGGCACTTTTACGGGCCTCCGATATCCTCAGTCACTCAGCGAAACACAGTACAGTTACTGTTTCACGCTGAGTATTCTGTGAGCCCGTGGTATCACTTCGGACGAGCCTGCCCAATTAGTGCATCCGCATATGCTTCAGCATGACTCTTCCACGAGTGTTAAGTATAAATAAAATGTATTATAGTAGTATATTAGTAATAAAAGAAATTTTATTATATACATATTTAATAACTAAAATATAATATGTATATATTAGTGTTAAGAAAATAAAATTTCTTAATGTGGACTTGTTCACGCTTAGCGATGTCAGTGACTATGAACGAAATAAGATGTTTTTTTTAAATTCTTCATGATTTTTTATAAATATAGAATGCGATATAGAATGATAAAAAATTATATCAAATTACTAAATCTACTTAAAAATTTGTGTAAATGCAGAGGTGTTATCAATAGACTTTTGCTGTCGTTAATTTATTTTATACAGGATGTTTGTAAAGAGTGTTTCTAAGCTTTACTGTGGAGGTTATGTTCTAATTTTATCCAGAGAGAAACAAATCATAGTTTATTTTCACACAATGCCTTTCATCACGTATAAAATTGCGTTAGAGACTTAAAAAATTTATAAGCTTTTCGCTTGCTTTTCAAAAGCTCGTTTCAACTAAAGCCGATTTAGTAGTGGCTAAACCAATTTACATGTTAAAAAACTTCATCTAAGACTAATCCTAAATAAAAGTTTCTCTGTGATTTTTCATTTCGTATGTCACGTTTCCAGTGCTTGTTTACAGTCCATTGACGAAGCTTCTTCTTCAATCGACTGTAAATTGAACAATTCCGCAAAGTCGGCTCCACTCAAATCAACATCTCTGCATTCAAGCGACTCCTTAATAACAAATCAATCTCTCTATTCGAAACCATCTCATTCAATATCATTCGATCCATGGAAATGCACCGCTGCACCAACTAGATCCGCGATACACGTACATCTTAAGACGTGGTGTTTTTAACATTGTTGTTGAACAAACAGCTTTTTTTACCAAAAACGATAGGAAAAGGAGCAAAATTGTCTATACTATTAGCTGCCGTTATATCGCGGGAACGTTGCCGGACTTTTAGCCACGGATCCCCTTTTTTGAAGGTCATCAAGTAGTCTTCAATACGTAAAGCCATACATGATCTGAATCATCTTTTGGATAGAAACATTCAAAGTTATTGCGGAGTGTAATAAATTGCGTTATCAGGCAATTCGAAGACGTCAGTGCACTATTAAGTCCTAAGTACTGATTATAATATTATGTTCTTCTATATAAAATAGTAGAACCATGAAATAAAGAGATGAAGTAAGCTAACCATAGCAATTTTAAACATACAATATTAGAATCGAATGGTACTTAAGTGATGAGTTATCGATCGTCGCGAATGGAAAATTGTAATACACATATCGCATAATAATACTATTAAAAATGTGTTTGATTATGTAAGGGATAAATTTGACTTATATGTTATTAATGTGTAATTTTTTGATTGGTATTTTTTACAAAGTATAAAAGAATATAAATATTTTGGATGAACCAATTGCACTCAGGGATTTGAAGAATAATCCGTACATTAGAAGTATATACTGAATATGCACAGAACATAGGAATGCGTTTTGGTTGTGTTTCCGGCTTTTACGTCTCTAGTAGTGTTGCCCAAATGCAAGACCAAAACAAGATTTGCCAGTCTTGGTCTTGGTCTTGCGCCAATACAGGTGTATGGTCTTACAGCAAGAGTCTTGCAAGTCTTGCTATTACCTATCAGGCTATTGTTATTTATTTAAGTTTACTTCAGATCTTAAAAAAAACCTATCAGAATAGGAACATTTTGAGCTTCAATTAGCATAGCCATAGTAGAGACCAACCAGATTTATAAATGTCTAAAGTTTTAATGATAATAATAAATAATAATAATAATATTTGTGATTCCTTTTTGTGGAAAGATATTAAATGTTTCCTTAAGCCTGAAGGGTTCAGTTTTTCATTTTTATTTCAATCTTTTTATGTCGGCACAATTCACACAAGGAAGTTTGAGATGCATTAAATATTTCGAAAAACTTATCAAATTTGCTTTAAGTCTTCTAACAACAAACGCGACATAGTCCACACATTGGTTGTATTGCTAACTTTTTACCATTCATGGGCGACCATGTCTTCTTACCATTTAAGAGACCCACCTGCTCCGTTATCCGCTATATAAATTCTACAATGATATTGCGCGGTCTTCAGCGCCCATCCTACACGTAAAAACACCAAAGAATTTGTAATTGAAACAAAAGATAAGAATAAAAGTTTAAATGATTTAAAAAGGATTAAAGATAACGGTGGAACGGAAGTGCGCAGAGCCACCACATGCACACACAAACAAAAGAAAACATACGACTCAGTCATATAGACATATGACTCAGCATCAGCGAAATGCAAGGGTCAGTTTCTATCTGTCATGTTTGTTAAATTAATATAAACAAACGAGTTAGCTGTAATAGATAAATTGATAAAGTAATTATAAATAGGAAGTTTCGTTTTATATCAACACAGCCAATTCAATTTCCGCTATTAGTTGCAAGCGAATAACTCGCTCGGTTCGGAAAATAACCATCCACTCTCTCTTAGATATCAATATAAACTTATTACCTGATATTACGGAAACTGTGATGTCAACAATATAAAACTTTCAGCTGTTACAGTATAATTTATACATAATTTACTATTGGGAAGAAGCTGTCAATTATATCCTTAAAAATATGCAGTTTTTGATAATAAAGCGAACAATGCGGCAGTGGGATTTCCGTTTCGATCGTGTTACCACGGAATTCACTGTATCAGCGAGACACAGTTCAAGTACAAATTCACTTAGACGCTAAAAACTAAATAGGAACGGCTATCTTGCTACTTTTCCGAGTCAATATGTACAAAAGGGCTCGCCTAGTCGGAAACAAAGTTAATTTAAATTTTCTTCTAAAGCCGCTCTTATAAAGCTCGAAGAAGAACAACTCAGTCCTACTTAGAAAAAGAATTTAACTTAAATAATTATAAAATAGTTAATCTCGGTATAAACCGTGAGTAAATTGCCAATTTAATTATTATTGACAAACTAATTGGTAATTGTCTTAGTAACTGAATTAATCTAATTAAGAATGCGTATGCTCTAGGTGCGTGGTACGACATTCCTCAATAAAGCTGTGGAAATCAAAACAACGAATTAATACGGATGTAATTATATAATGCCTCGATAATCGATAATAAATCCAGCTACAACAAATCTAACAACTCCTCAGAATGTCCTCGGTGATAAATTCGATAGAAGATGGTTTACATTAGTAACACGAAACTTTCAGGTGAATCAGTTGCTTCGGTTGACCGATTCCACTCTAGCAAAACAACACTAGCGTAGGGAGCACAGTGAAGTCAATAATGGCACATTATTACAAACAACAGGCTTCAAATTGTCGGCCTATCTAAACACCATTGTTGGACAGGACACTTTAGAAATTAGCAGAACATTTGCTCGTCCGATGTGCTTATTCAGCGATTTTTCATCTTATGTAGCTTTTTTCTATAATTTAAGTGCATGCTTTTAGCCATTATTTTTGTATAGACTTATAAATTTTGTGAGATGAATGTATAGTTAAATGTTACTATTTTTTTTATTCTATAGCGGTAAATGGAGCAGGTGGGTCTGCTATATAGACAGAGAACACCGCCGCTCATGAACAACCGCGCCACAATGCGCGCATTGTGTTGTCGGCATTTTACGCCGCTTAAGCGACAATTTTTAATGGCTTCGGACATCCTCACTGACTCTACGAAACACAGTACAAGTACCGTTTCATGCTGACTATTCTGTGAGTCCGTGGTATCTCTTCGGACGAGCCGCCACAATTAGTATGTAATGTTACCGGTCAACTTGAAATATATAGAGGAACTAGTGCAAGAATTACGATGACTCACGGCGAGCCCGCGAGGTCCCTCGTCGCCCGCGTTGAGTTGTGGGAATTCTCTGGCCAATAGTGAGTTACCAGACAAAAAAAATATTAAAAATAAAAATTTACCAGCTGCACTAGGCGTAAATCTACATATCAAACCTTTTGAGAGCCTCGTAGCTAAATAGCTAAGTAGCTACGAGGCTCTCAAATAAGTCTAACTCAAGCGAGAGGTATATTATCATTTAATTTATAATTTATTCGGTCTCTGGAATGGTTTCACAGTATCCGGGCGAGTGTTTTAATATTGTTGCAACCGACGGACAGTCATTTTGAAGCAAATGATGACGCACTAATTGGGCCGGCTCGTCCGAAGTGATACCACGGGCTCACGGAATACTCATTGTGAAATGGTAGTTGTTCTTGAAACGGTGCTTCTAAAGTCTGAGTGCCTTAAAATTTTAAGTGGCGTAAAAAGCCGGCAACACAACCAACTATGGCACGGTTATCCAATGAGTGTTCTCTTACCACATAGCAGACACGCCTCCTCAGATGTCCATAAAAACAAATATTTGTAATGTATAAAGTATATTGGTAATAATAAAAGCTAAAAGGGTAGCGCTAGGCTTTGTTCCACATCATAAGTGGCTATGTGCCGGTGCACAACGCACACAAACACAAACACAAAAACAATAAAAGAAACATGTTTGGACCACAAGTACAAACTAGTGCATAAAAATAAAAACAACAACGCCCCGATGGTACCATCTGATCAGGCAGTAATATGATGTAACATAAAAATGAAACGATAATAATTTCAATCATTCATCCCGGACAGTATGTAGAGCTCTTTTAATCCGATATTAATAATGTATTAATGATCGATGACGAGCGACAAACAATGCCTTAAAGTCCGCATGGCCGAACGTGCCCGGATATAATGTACGTTGGTACAGTAAAATACGTAATAATATCGGGCGTGCTGTATAACACGATTCGTAAACAAATAGCGTGATCCCGCAAATTATCACACAGAATTGAACCGAATACGTACATTGAATTATAAAATATATTCATACAGCATTCGTTCCATGCTCAAAATAAGCATCGCACCATCTCATATAGTAAACATTTAATAAAGAAATAGGCAGCAGGCGAACTTCTTGATATAAGAAGTCATCTTATATTGATTACCGCGCCAGAGCCCGTGCTAACAGTGCGGACGAACCGCTCAATTAAACTAAGGCTTAAATCTTTGTGTTTTTTGATAGCATAACTGGCAACGGAGCAGACAGGTTTTCTTTATAGTAAGAGATCACGGCAACCAATAAACAGTCGCACCATCAATCCATTCTTTGGTTAAGTTGCCGGCTTTTTACGCCGCTTAAGAGGTTCAATTTCAAGCTCATTCGATATCCCCACTCATTCAGAGAACACAGTACAAGTAGTTTTTCATGCTGATATTCTATGAGCCCGTTGATCACTCTAAACGAGCCAGTTTAATTAATAAGTCAGTTTAAATTCAGCTTCAGTGTAAATCAACCACGAGTAAAATGTATACAATCGTTTAAACTTTATAAATTATAGCCGGTTGACCATAGGCGGCGGTGTTCTCTTACAATATAGGAGAGCCACCTGCTCCGCTGTCCGCCATAACATAAATAAAATAAAAAAAACTATTTAAACATATCGCTTTCAAACTAAAAATGCAATGATGGAACTACGACAGAGGAAAGACACAATAATATATATCGTAGCAACGTAATACCGTAGCATCAGCTACGAGTGCTACGAATATATTGCATAAATTTTAGACAATGTAAATTTGTAATTTATTGAAAATTTTCGGTAAGCGTAATTGATTTATGGTTTTCGTGGAATCATTGTGATGACTATTAAAATAGGTGAGCAGCGAATGCTGTCACACCGCTTGTTTTGATGGTGGTGTGAACCTCGAGCGTATTGCTTTCAAAGGAGTAGTTCGAGGTGAGCCTATCTATATATATATCACGTACTGTATTTGCAGTAGCGTAGTACCGTACTGTCAGTGTAAATTAGTTTTTTATGGTATAGTGGACACCGAAGCAGGTTGGTCTTCAATTTGGCCAGAGAACACGGTCGCCCATGTACATCCGCGCTTTGGTTGTGTTGCCAGCTTTTTATGCCACTTAAAGGTGGCATTTGTGGCGTTTGGCACTCAACCAAACCGAAATATCGTTTCAAATATAGCTACCATTTCGCGCTGAAAATTCTGTGAGACCGTGGTATCAGTTCGCATAAGCAGGCACAATTAGTGCATCAGCCAATGCATCAGTGTGGCTCTTCTACCCGTGCGACAGTATTCAGACACTCGTCCGGACACTGTCACTCCCTTCGAGAGACCGAAAAATTTATAAATTAAATTATAACTGTCCGGACCGGCATTCGTACCCTACACCTCTCGCTTCATTGTAGACTTATAAAACCACTGAGCTCTCAAAAGCTTTAGTTTAGTTTTATTACAATATTTTATTATGATTACATAGCGTACCAATATTTTTACTTGGAATCTGTAATTGCTAAGTGGAGATGACGACGAGAATGCCGATCAGCCATCTCTGACGGCATCGTAAAGATAAACCATATTGCCACTTTTTAAGGTCTAAAGTTCCGGTTCACAAAAACAACGATCATGACTGAGAAAAAAATTTGTAATCGTGTTTACAATCTCTTGTTAATTCATTTTAGGAATTAGATCTATTGGCGTGCATAAATCCCTAATTCGCACTTTCGTTGAGTCAATTCGAGTTTATCAATTCACTACTTTTTTATAATATAGCCGACAATAGTGGGTCTCCTATATGGTAAGAGAACACCGCCACCAATGGACAACCGCGCCTTGGTCTGCGCATTGGTTGTGTTGCCGGCTTTTTACGCTACTTAACCATTATTTTGTTACTCTGCTCAATTTATTCCGCTACTTTATATACGGCGTATTATTGGTACCTTTTTTCTTTCAAGAAAACTGTACTTTGTTTTATACGAGTCGTTGTTTGCATATTAAATGTTCATCAGGATATTAAAACTGTGTCGAAACAACATTGAACATATTGTTTAAATGAAAAAATTAATATTATTTATTATGAGAGCCTCGTGGCTGAGTGGTTTAATAGGTCTACCACGTAGCCAGGGCTATCGGGTTCGTATCCCGGTCCAGACAATTACAAATTATAATTTACTCGGTCTCTGGAAGGGCTTGACAGTGGCCGGTCAAATTTCTTCCTACAGTCACAAACGTTGGAGAGCCATGCTGAAGCATATGCTGACGCACAAATTGGGCTAGCTCGAACGAAGTGATACCACGGGCTCACAGAATACTCAACGTGAGACGGTATTTGAACTGTTTCGTTGAGTGAGGATATCGGAGGTCTTCAAATATGCCGCTTGAGTGGCTTAATAAAAAAGCCGGCAACACAACCAATGCGCAAACTGTAGGGTGGTTGTCCATTGGCGGCGGTGTTCTCTTACCATATAAGAGACCCATCTGCTTCGTTGTCCGCTATAAAAAAAATATATATATACTCACTCTATGTTGCTGCAGGAAGCAATGCATCGCCTGTGTGACATCGGCCGCGTGTATCGAATTGTGGTACGGGTTGGAGCTGTGGTACCCTTCTTCGATCAAGGTGAATAACTTCCAGGCCTTCGTGACGTCTAGTTTGAAGTAGGAGAAGAGGCCGTAGCTTTGGAAAAGGTGCATACAGAGTACCGGCAGGCAGCGACCTACGGACAAGACCGAAAAAGATGTTTTCACTACACATATTACATATATATTAAATAAAAGAAATCGGAAAAACCATTATTCATGTACATGTGTTACAATAACAAGTAGGTTTTAACTGATCACCAAAAAATGCTCAGTTAGATTGTTAGCAATTCGAAGTATAAATTTTTTGCTCCTACACCTAATCTCGTCACCAGGACAACACGGTGAATGAGATGTGAGACGAATGGACCAATGCGATCTTGTCTTTTTTCTTTCACAACAATAACCACGGCAACACAGACATAACAAGGACAATATATCTCTAATCGTAAACAACTATCTTGAAACAAGGTGAGATTGATCTTTACCCGTTCGAGACCCATGCTGAGGCATATATGAACGCACTAATTGGGCCAGTTCGTCCGAAGTGAAACCACGGGTTCACAGAATACTCAACGTAAAACGGTACTTGCACTGTTACGCTGGGTGAATAAGGAAATCGGAGGCTCTTAAAAATGCTGAAAAATCCGGCAACACAACCTATGCGCGGAATATGGCGCGGTTGTCCATGGGCGTCGGTTTTCTCTTACCATATAGGAGGCCCATCTGCTCCGTCATCGGCTATACTATAAAAAACAAAAAATAAAAAATGAAAGTTAAACAAGGGAGAAGGGTCACGGGAAAAAGCTGGTAGTATACCGCTTTTTACAAGTCATACCTCTACTCTTTGTTTTTAATAAACAAGACAAAGAGAAAGCTACTGTAATCCTCGTCTAAGTAAACCGTTCCGACAGCTCAAGGCTAATAAAAATGTAATATTCCTATTACAGAAATGCAGCTACATTGTAATTTTATACCTTTTTAATAAACAAACTCTGTTACAATGAACTTCTTATTAAATTAATTTAACAATACTTTTTGCTGCACCGTTTAAACAAATTTTTTTGTTTTTGCTAAAGCTTTCTGATGAGCTTGACTCTTAGCGAGACGTAGAGATGTTGGTCCCTCAGCATCTTATTTTGCATTAATCACGGGGAACGTTCTGAGAAGTTCTATGGACTCATATCTAACGCTAAATTTCATAATCAAACATTGAGGTAGTATACAAAATTCAATCGGTATTACTTTGATGTTTGTCGTTCCTCAATGGAGCTTTACTTAAGACATTTTGTGCCGCTTACCACTCACTACTCTGGAATTAGTGCCTGCAGTGGTGTTTCCAAACTATACGGACCACTTTCCAATATCTCTCTCTCTATCTATCCCCAGGTACAAGCAAATAAAGTACCTGGGCGTCACTCTCGACAGCCGATTGAAGTTCGCGCAACATGTCAAGCATGTCCGCGCAAAGACGGTATTCGTACTGTCTCGTCTCCATTACCTACTAAATAAGAAGAGTAAAATGTCCCGCAAGCACAAAAACATTCTATACTAAACTTGCGTTCGACCGTGCATCACCTGCGCTAGTGTAGCATTCGCTCACATCGCCCCAACTCACCTAAAACGTCTACAGCCAATTCTTTCGCGATTCACGCGAATCGCGACCGGAGCGCTCTATTACCGACGCAATGTTGACTTGTACCATGACATAGAGCTCCCCACTATAGCCCAATGGATTAAGATAACGAGTGAGCGCTACTTCGGTAGCGCCGAACACCACCCAAATACACTCGTGCGTCATAGCGCTGATTACATTCCTCGCCTGACCAAACACAAACGAAGGCTCAGGGTCGTATTCCACGATCCGGATGATCCTATCACAATAGCTAACAACAAGCTGATAGCCTCCCGAGATGATAACAACTCAGATGGTAACGTTCTGTGTAGGGACCGTAATAATAACCGCCTCCGCCGGATACGGAGCCGAGTACCTAGCTACGTTGCCAGATTCATCCCGGTGAGCTTTCAACCCAAGCCGAGGTTCGTGTTTCGCAGGAGACGCCCTTGCGCTAGTCGCGGCTAAACATTAAATCACGGCGAGCCTACGGTTCCAAAAGACCCTGTGAAGCTGTGATGGCTATGGCGGCAGCAAATAGTCCTTCCAAAAAGAGGTGTTTCCAAACGAATACGAATTAGAGACCTTCAAAAGAGAGCGTGTCTATTCCTTAAAGGCACGAACGCTGTCTTGTTTGCACATTGTATATTAAACGCTTTCAACATGTTGCATTACTACATAATCGACATCATCCAAATACATTATTAACTTGTTCTTTTCAAATTGTTTTATTCATAAAAACAGAAAACTAACAAGACGATCTTGCGTCAAACCAGTTTCGGAGAATTGACTGAAAGCACAGTCAAAGGAAATCGTTACATAAACTACAATGAAATATATAATAGTTACATTCGCGAAGTGAGATCAGCTTCGGGATTTCATCTTTTTTATGCTATAGCGGACAACGGAGCAGGTGGGTCTCCTATGTGATAAGAGAACGCCACCGCCCATAGACAACCGCGCCACAGTCCGCGTTTTGGTTGTAGTGCCCATTTTTTACACCATTTACGCCATTTTTATGTGTCTCCCATATCTTCAATCATTCAGCGAAACAAAGTTGAAGTAAAGTTTCGAGTACAGCTATTATTTCGTGCTGAGTATTTTGTGAACCCGTGGTATCACTGTGGACGATCCGGTCAAATCAATGCGTTAGCATATGCTTCAGCATTTGCTCACACTTGCTCGGCAACTGAGCCCTTCCTTCCATTAATAAATTATGCGGACCGGGATTCGAACCCGATACCTCTCTCTTCATAGTAAATTTATTAAATCTCTTAACTAAAAGGCTCTGTCGATATACTTGTTTAAATTTATTTTAATAAATTCAGCCAATCAAACAAACAGATATGTTTCGAGCGTTAAACTCGCGAATCACGCCTCCCCTGCGACCGCCGCGTAGCTGGATTAGATTGCAAAACGTCTTTGCGCGGTCTCCGCTCGCACTCGGGCTAATTAAACAGTTTCGTCTGACATCAGACACGAGTTTGCCGTCTCAGTTCTCCCGCTTAAAATAATACACATCCCCTCACGGAGGAATCGATTAGCCAGTTGCTGTGTGTACAAATAGAGCCAGGATCGTAATATCAAATTATTTCTCAGCGTTTTCCTACCCAGGCGAGATCTCATACCTTCTATTACTACTCGTATAATATAATTACTATACGGACTATTATAATTTAATTTATAATTAATTCGGTCTCGGGATCAGCTTGAAGGTGGCCGGCAAGTGTCTTAATACTGTCACACTCGTGGGAGAACCATGCTGAAGCATTTGCTGACGCACAGTCGCCCGGACATTGTCAAGCCCTTCTAAAGACCGAATAAATTAAAAAGTTATATTCTAACAGGGCATCGAACCAGATATCTTTCCTTTTTTATTGAGACCATTTAGCTACTAGGCCCTAAAATATTTCTTATTATAATTTTATTACACAAAAACACAAAAATAAAATAAATAAAAAACACAACCGACCTTAAAATGCTCTAAAAACAACAAAATATAATATATAATGTTTATACAACAACAAATGTGTCTATTATTAATAAAAAAGACGACGCCCAACCATTAAATATATTTGTTATACAAAATATTTTTGTTATATTGTTGAACTCAATGCTTTGAGAATTTAATATTAAACCTAATAACATCTATTTCGCCGGTGAGAATTCATATCTCGTGGAGCTGTGTGACACAAAGAGAGTCGCGACTGCGTGAAGTCTAGAATCCATCGCGTAATATTTTCAAATTACTTGAACTTCAGTACCAACCCACAAAACTATCCATAATAAACAATTGGATCTCTTCGCAGGTGGATTCGTTCGTTTGATACTTGTCGTACACACTTGTTCAATTCATAAGCTATTTTTCAGTTTTTAATATCGCTTATAAAAGCAAAGCGGAAGTAATAAACAATGTCTTCTTTCCCCTAATCTCTTGCCGTTCGTGTAATCATTGGCATTTGCGATTAAGACGAGTCAGAGCAGAAAAAGCCCTAATTATATAAAATCAAAAATGATGAAATAAAATATATATATATATAAAATCAAAAATTATATAACATCACGCAAACCAGCCACAAAACGTCACCTAAATCAAAATTACCTGCTTATTTGAGGTGGCGCCTAACTCACACGATAGTGGCAGGTCGAAGGAGGCAAAATTACGCTAAGATTTGCTTTAGCTTAGCGAGTCTAACACTTTAATTCGAATTATTTCTTCCACCATAGTTTTCTATCTAGCAGTAAAAATGCATAAGCATTTATTAATATAAATTAATACACTATAATTATATACACTAGCAGAAATATTCATGTTATATGATACAGTACTTGTACTGCATTTCGCTAAGTGTGTTAGGATATCGGAGGCCTTTGAGACTATACCGCTCAAGCGGCGTAAAAAGCCAGCAAAACCACCGAAATGTGGATTGAGGCGCTTTTGTCAAGTGATGCTCTAACGGAACATAGAGGCCACCCGCTTGATCCGTTGCAGCCTCTACAATAAACGAAAATAAATAATGAAAAATACTAAGAACATAAATTTAATTTTTCTCATACCTACAAACTATTAGAAACATATTATTAACTATACTCTAAAAAATTCGAGTATTATATTGGTATTTGCAAAACTTACTCCCTCCAAGATTACATTAATATATTTATTTTTGTATCATTTGAGTTCTCTATATTTATAATAGGGCCTAAATGTAAGCTTATGAAAACACTAAAAACTTAAGCCAACTTCCCAGTCACGCTCGCGGCTCGCGGCTCGCGTAAGACAAAGAACCTGACGTGCAACAAGTGTTAAACTTTTTAAATGTGACATTTCACCCAAATGAGTGCAATTCGTTTCGATGAGGTGTTTCGGCAACGACAAATTGATACGTTAGCTATAAAATAACAGACGTAATGTGCCTATATAGGTAAAAATAATAGACTGTTACGACCGTTTTGATTTATAAATTCTTAAACGATGTACCAGCTCGGTCGATCATAAGTAGCATCAACAAAATAGTGACATTAAAAAGCCTGGCCAGTGCGATCTTTTAAACTAAACGCGGGCGGATCACCGAGTAATTAGTGTTACCGTGACTTTATGAGCATTTAATGGAGAATGGCCTCGAGGCCTTTTCCAAATGTCATTTCTATGCCATTAAATGCCAATTCCCATTTCGAAATGGGTACGGAGAATTCGAAAGCGTTGAACAAAGGCCAATTTTTTTTAATTTTTGTCTCTGCGAGAGGGTCTGGTACGTTTATTATGAGTGGAAGCCATAACGCTTCATTGAAAAGGGCATTGCAGCGATAGAACATTGGGCTTACGTAGGCACAGATGCTGCTTGGACATCGAAATATTGATAATTAAATACGTTTATTTTCAAACGGTTTCTATAGAACGCAAATCCTCAAAAGGTTTGCTCCCATTGTCAAACATTTTCAATGAAGCTTCGCTGCTATTATGTCTGGATGGAAGGGCTGCTATATACAAAATCATATTAACCAGACTTGGTCGTGAGATAAACCAAATTCAGCACAGCAAAAATGAATAGATAATTACAATTAATTAAAAAAAACCGCGTAATCTCAGAGTCATACGGACCGGGGCCTAACCTAGGCCTAGTAGAGCCGAGGGTGCGGTGCCGGCCTTTAAGCGAAAGGTAACTACGCTCTATTTATTGACCCGTTCCTCGACAGCCAAGTGAAATATTATATATCCCCTTGAGGTACTGAAACATTTTCTACAAATACGTTATAAATTACACATCATGGTGAAATATTAAAATAAATTTCCATTGTGTGAAGTTGCCAGCATTTCAAGCCAATATTTATATGAAATGCTTTTCTAGATAAATCTAAATAGCCTCAATCTAGATCTGTTCAAAGGCTATGTGTGAGTGCAGAATGTTTTAGATAACATTAACTGATGGAGGTGGCTAGTACTTACTTATGCATTGGCATATAAAAGAAAAATCTGTTCGATGTATTTTCTTCAACTAATAACAACAAGGAGTTAGTCATATGTCACGAAACAGACAGCTGTAGACCCGACATTGCACCTCACAATAATGACTAAAGTTTACTATTATAGAGCAGGCAATAGATCAGGCGGAATACCGACGACATGGACAACCACGCCACAATTCTCACTTTGGTTGTGTCGCCCTCTTACGGCGACTGAGCGGTATCATTTCAAGAGTCTTCAATATCCTCACTCATTCAGCGAAACACTACACGTACTGTTTCATATCGAAATTTTGAGTGCGTGGTCTAACTACGGACAAAACTTTCTACTCTGCCTCGATGTTCGATATTGAATTTCAGCTTCAAGTACTAATCCAAACAACTCTAAAAACATAACAACCTTAACCCAAATCTATAAAACAATGAATCGTCCCAAATCGCTGCAAATTTAACAGCGAACTAAACACGATTTCGAGTTAATGAATGTTAATGAGTCAGAATAAATTACAATATTTCTCAGTCCATTACATAAACTGAGTCCGCAACAATTTTTTTCAGCTCGGACGAGCACAAATGATTCTCAATGAAATGATACTTTGCGCAAATTCGTAACTAAATGTGGTTTAATAAGTCTACCATGAAGCGACAGGTATCGGGTTCGAATACCAGTCCGGGCAAATTAAATTTATTTGGTCTCTGGAAGGGCTTCATAGTGGCTGGGTGAGGGTCTAAATAATGTCGCACCCGTGGGAGAGCCATGCTGATTCATGAATTAGGCCGGCTCAACACGGTCTCACAAAATACACAGCGTGAAATAGTAGTTGTACTTGAAATAGTGCTTCTACTGTGTTACGTTATGAGGATATCAGAGGCCCTTAAAAATGCCGCTTAATTGGCGTAAAAAGCCTTCAACACAACCTATGGGCGGACTGTGGCGTGGTTGTCTACGGGGCGGCGGTGTACTATAAACATATAGAAGACCCACCTCAGTTGTCCACTAAAGAAGGCAGTTGTGCATTAGTGTATGTTTTTAAACGTATAACGCCAATAACGTCATTGAAATAGGCGCCTTTAAATCAACAATCCATTCTTTTACACTCTTACAGGTCTATACGACAAATATCTATACGACAGTAACACATATGTTTACCTATCTACCGGTTTTTTTTCAATTGGAACCATTAAACCGCGGGCTCAGCGCGCTAAGCCAAAACAAACAATATTTGGCTATAGAGTGAGCTAAGTGAACAGATTCCGATAATATTATGGCTACCAATCGGTGCTTAAGAATTCCGAGATGAATATTCCGGACGCAATTACTCCAGTTGACTAATTCATTTAACGCAAAACATCATTATATAGGAATAGGACTAACATCCGGCACTCCTTAATTGCATCAAATTATTAACAGCGAGCTTTCAATATTTATTCAATGATATTATTTTAAATAATTACGAAATATATTATTACACTAAGGCTGTACGGTGCTGCTTTATGAAAATTAAATAAACCCAATTAGTATATTTTAATTTTTATTTTCCGCGCTTAGCCCTGTCACTGTCTATGAAAAAAATTCTTACTGAAACGTTATATTTAAATTAAAAACTAAATGTTGCTTATGAAGTTGTATGAATCCAGACCTGTTATCAATAGATAGATGTTGTGTTAGTTGAGGTTACGATATTTATTATTTTATAGTATAGCGGAAAACGAAGCAGATAGGTCTCCTCCTCATGGTAAGAGAACACCGCCGCCAATGGACAACTGCGCCACAGTCCTCGCATTGGTTCTGTTCCCAGAGCTTCTTACGCCACTTAAGTAACATTTTTAAGGGCCTACAACATCCGCATTCACTCAGCGAAACACAACCACAACACAACTACCATTTCACGCTGAGTATTCTATGAGCCTGTGGTATCAGTTCGGACGAGCCGGCATAATTAGTGCGTCGGGATAAACTTCAGCACGGCTCTTCCACAGTATTAAGCCCGGCCACAGTCAAGCCCTTCCAGAGACCGACTAAATTATAAATTAAATTATAATTTATAATAATTATCCAAACCTAGATTTGAACTCGATACCTCTCGCTTCATCATAGATCTATTAAACCACTTAGCTATGAGGCTTTCAATTGATATATGTGAAAAAGAGTAGTGATATGAGATATGACAAATAAACTTACTTTATTTTCAAAGAAACAAATTCATGTTTTCTTTCACATTCTGAATTTCGTTTTCGACAAATAAAATAACAATATCATTCTGTAAACAGAGCTAAGACTGAAGTTCAATAGTAACTTACTCCAGGTAGAGTTAAAAGATCCAAACGTAAATAGAGAAGCATTTAAAGTTTACTCTTCCGCTATGTTGACTCAGCTATTCTTATTTCTTAATTCAAAACGATAACTCGGCGACATTATTTATTCACGGGCACAAATAAACCTAAAGAAACCCTTTTTCTTTAAGTTTATGAATGATATTAGGTATATAATGATACATAAATGATATTGCATGTTGGAAGATTATTTGATTGTGCAAATATGAACTTGTATTGGACTATCCATTTATTGAGACGATGGGTGACATTAGTGAATAAAATATGTCGCATAATGACAAAGTAAGAGCTTCATGTGCGATACGTTCATGGTAGGAAAATTGGTTCATGGTAGGTATTGAAATAAATGGATCCCACGGAAATATTACATACATAGAAGCACGCGAAAACCTATAATTCCAGGTATGAACGAAAATTCAAGGTTTCAATCGAGTGGAGCGTAATTTGTTCGGCGAAGCGACGGTGCCATATCGAAACAGTAGCGATAACGTCTTACCTCAAGTGAGCATACTTGTCAATTACTAATGAACATGTTTATATATTATGTGGCCGAGATAAGACAAAGCTGAAACGTGATTGCGGTGTGCGTACGCAACACAATCATATATTGGCGATACAGCGCAGACTTTTTTGTTTTGTTTCATCGGCTGCCTTTCAAAATCGCGACGTTTTTGAATACATGCATAGGTACGCCGTTCGTGCGATTAACGAGGGATCCCTTGGACCTTGGGGCGTCTTTCTCCATCAATCGACATCCAGCGACTGATTTTATGGAAATAGTAGGTACAATTTTAATTAATATTGTTCTAATACTATCTTAGATTAGGAGGCATTGTCGGGATTGACCTTCTTCATTTGGCTCAATCAAAAATGAAACTTCAATGCAATTCTTTTGGTACCAACAGATAATATGTATATTTTTTGAATTTTTTATTGAAGCTGTCAACGGAGAAGACGGCTAGTGATTAACTACACCGTAATCTAAGCTTTCGTTGCGTTAAGCGATTTTATGTCGCTTATGCGAAAAGCTAACTTGATGAACCTTCGGTAGCCTCACTCATTCGATAAAACATAGTACTTAATAATTACACGCTGGTATTTTGTGAGCTCGTGACATAGTCCGAACGTGCCGGCACAATTGGAGCATCAAGCAATCCCAAAGAGCAAATACTATTTATCAGCAGGTCTATTCAGGCCGGTAGTCTAAGCCGGAACTCATGGCATCATGGTACAACACAAGATCGCTAGGCCTTGAGGCTCCAAACGTATAATATGATGGTACGTTTTTTTGTTTAATAAGTGGTCCTCATGACAGTCCCAGTTCCGGATGGGTCGCGAGTGTGTTGCATCAATTCAGTGTAAAGGCTGATATTTCATTTATAAATAACTTTTAACAGAAGAGGCTAAATATAGAGTTTAATTTATTAGAAACTGACGTAAATCGCGATTACAAAAGTCAAACAATGTTGATCTGATTGAATGGAGTTTCAATGATAATTGGATATGGACGATATCACGAGGATCCTGCAATTCAATATCGAACTGTACAAACAAATTTGGTTGCATATACCAACAATGATTTATCAGAATTAAAGAGATTTTACAATTTAGGACACGACGAATTCATTACGAAAAAAGATTGATGAATGATTTTATAGAAGCGAATTAACGGTAAGTTCTGTCATGGTATATTAATACATGAATCTCAGACAAAGGCGAAGGAAAACAAGTTTAAATGAAATCAAAGTCGAAGTCGAGTCAAAAAATTCTCGACGCTGAATTTCTATTACGAAGTGAGAAAAGCGAATCGTGGCATCACTTCGTACGAGCGGGCCCAATTAATGCCTCAGAATATACTTCAGTATGGCTCTCCCACGGGTAAAAAATAGATTATCATAATTGCGTTAATATTAAATAGATTTCATTTAAAAATGGAGTCTTAATACAATCTATTTGGTTAAAATATTTTTTTAAGAAAAATAGATTATTTTAATTAATATACACTATATATGCATATAAATACACAATATATTTAATACATAAAATTCTTGTGTCACAGTATTTTCACCCGTGGGAGAGCTTTGCAGAAGCATATGCTGACGCACTAATTAGGCCGGCTCGTCCGAAGATCACTTCACTTCAGACCACGGGCTCACAGAATACTCAGCGTAAACGGTACTTGAACCGTGTTTCCCAGAGTGAGTGAGGCTATCGGAGGCCCTTAAAAGTGCCGCTTAAGCGGCGTTACGGAGCCGCCAACACAACCAATGCGCAGACTGTGGCGCGGTTGTTTATGGGCTGCGGTGATCTCTTACCATATAGGAGACCCACCTGCTCCTTTGTCCGCTATAGAATAAAAAATATAGTTACCAAACTGATTTCTATGAAATTTTGTATGCATATTATGTATGTCCGAGAATCGGCTACTATATATTTTTATACCCCTAAGAGTTAACAACCCCTAACATTTAATTTTTGGACAATATTTTTTATAATGTGGCATTAAAAAATACATACAATCTTAAATTTTCATCCTTCTACGATCAACAACACGTGTTTGTTAATAGAGATATTAGTCATTGATAACATATGTTGCAAAACAACGTTTGTCAGGGATAGCTAGACTACTAAATAATAATGCATGTGTGTATATACAACTAGTTTGGTGTCAGAAGAACTAAGCAAATTCGTTCTACTTTTGTCAAATACTTAAGGATAATTTGTGTAGGTTTTTATGGAAAGCAATCCATACACATTTTTTTTTATAAAAACGGTGGCAAACGAGCAGGAGGCTCACCTAAGGTAAGCGGTCCTCCGCTCATGGACACGCCTAACCCTTGCACAGCCACGAGTGCATTGTAAGTCTTTAAAGAATATGTACGCTCTTCTCTTGAAGGCCCCCAAGTCGTATTGGCTTGGAAAGAGCCCTGCTGGCAGCTGATTCCACAGAGAGGTGGTATGCGGGTCAAAATGTCTTAAAAAAGCTCAATTGTGGAACGACAAACATCGAGGTAATAACAATCAAATTTTGTATACTGCCTCGATGTTCGATGTGAAATTCAGCAGCAGGTATCAATCCTAACAGCTCTAATATCACATTGAACTTAAGCTGTAAAAATAAGTAAGCTTTTAATCTACTCACCGCCCGACACAATATCCAGGGTGAACGCGTTGAATCCCCACAACATTGACTTTTGCAGAACACACTGTAAACAAAAACCACATATATAACATAATATTTGTCAGTTATCATAGATCGTTCATATAGAATCGGTAGTGCCATAGAACGATCAGACGTTAAAGTCCTACAAGAAGTGTAACGACGTCAACAGCAATAATAGACTAACGTAATTGATAACGCCGAGACTCGATACGGTTAATCGATGAGTTGAGAAATGGAGTACGGACCCATGAATTCCATAAATTCGCGCCGCGAGAGAGCGTAAGTGAATGTACTTCGCGAAGCATTGCATGATATTTATTAATTTTCTACTACAATAAGCTTAACAAAAGACGTTAATAGGAACACCCATGGACAACGGCGAACTTTTATCATACACTTGTATCTTTTCTCTGCTTAGTCGTTACGAATATTATATATCGCAGGACCGTTTGATATTTTTCAAGGCTACATGTAATCCGATTAGCTATAAATATATTACAAAGCTCCTTCACCAGCAAAGCTTTTACCACAAGCGAATGTATAATTCGCAAAGCATATTCTGAATAAAATATCCTGTCCTATACAAATTCAAACGTGGGAACGATCATTTATAACTACCAGGTGTACCCGGTATGAAATGAGCGTTTTTTTTTGTTAAAATGAAACACTAATTTTGGATAGAAAAGTAAAAAATATTCAATGTATTGACTATTGCTATTTATACATTTGGAACACCTTTCTGGAAAATTGTCGATCCCATGCCAATACAAATGTTCGTTTTTTGAAGGAAATCAATCAGACAGATACAAAAAAAAGATTTTACAACACACCGCTCAGCGAATAACTGTAATTGCATTCGCTTAGACCTCCAATACAACTTAGAATTCCGGACCATAGCCTGATAGATGGAGCTGGCGAGTGAGCCCTACGTCACTAGCGCCGAAAACTATTCTAATCCACTAGTCCATGATAGCACAAGCTACATACCTCTTCCGACCACTAAATTCCAAACGGAGACCAAAACACTCACTACACAATCAAGGCAATGGATGATCGAATCACATTAGCTAACAATGAGCTGATAGCCTGAGAGGATAAATACAAAAACTCAGATGGTAGGGTCTTGTGCATGGACCGCGGAAACGACCGCCTTCGCCGGATATGAAGGCGACGAGCTATTTTTGTCAGAAGACTCGCTCCGCTGATTTTTTGACCAGCCGCTCAGGTGGCAGGAGACGGCCTTTCGCTAGTAGCGGCTAAATTCAAATTTCCCGTGAGCCTACGGCTCGCCTCAAAGCCCGTTAAGCTGTAAAGATCTATAGCCAGCAGCGAGTAGTCAGTGAGAGTAATTTCGAAAAAAAATAACCTAGCATTTATAGCCAAGTTAACCAAAGCTTAATCATACGACACATTTATATTTTGCGCTTGTGTAGTGTCTGTGAATAAGCTCGCGGCGTGACGACGTACTGCACGCGCATCAAGAAGTATGCCCGTGATCCTAGCGCAAAGGTCTAAGCTTATGAATGTGTGAAAGATAACAATTATTGTTATCTTTTTGATACTGTTTATAAATAAAGCTTGCTCTTTTTGGTATGTAACCATCAGCGTCAATTACGTGTCATCGACGCTTCAACGACTCATTTATAATAACACTGAATATAACAACACAATTCTGATGGTGAAAGTTCTTCGAGCAATGAAAGGTTGAGTCGGGTAAAAGATTTACGATTCTGATTAGAATCAATAATATAATAATCATAATATAATATAACAAGTAACACATATATGTTTTGTCTTTCTTTATATGCAACGCATCTTTTCAACATTATAATTTTTGGAATTTTACGTCGAGTATGCGGTCAAACTTAGCGGGCCTCCGGTAGCCTCACTCATTCAGCGAGCGACACAAAGTACTGGTAATATTTAGTGCCGTTATTCAAATCAACTTTAACTTGCATAAATATAATATGAAATACGAATATTAATATTTCTCGGTGCCGAGAAATTTGACAAGATCGCTGGTTATGGTTATATATAATTTCTCATTAGGAAATTTAAAAAAAAACATTAAAATAGAACTCGTAAAAATCATGCATCTGTAGGGGTGTGACGAGTGTCTGTCGTTGATAGGGCCGAGACGTGAAAAAATATTGACAGGAATATTCGCAAATACTTGTTCATTAAAACTCCGAATGTCTTTCCATACGACAAAACCTTATATCTGCTGTATTAATGTACGCAACAACAAATATATGAGAGCACATGCAAGGGAAATATTGCACTGAGGGTTGAATTCGTGGTTGCAAAAGGAAAAATTCGTTAATAGAAAGTGAAATGTGAAAAATTCTTTAAAGGCCGGCGACGCACCCGCGGCTCTGCAAGATCTGGGGTGTCCATGGGCGGAGAACCGCATGCCCTAAGTATGCCTATTGCTCGTTTGTCACCAATAGTATACAAAAAAAATTTCACTGACTTTTATGAAGCATATAAAAACTTTATATTTTTTTAGTTGTCTAAAGCGGTGTTAACAGCGTTGACAACTCTAGTTTCATATATATTACATGATTAAATAATATAATAAAGGATTTCTAGTCGTCGATGCTGCGTAGAACAAATATATTCTTGTTATATGTAACAATATGTTGGTGTTGTATGTTATTAATTTTAAGTTTCGAAGGGCAGTTTTTGACAGTGAGCGAGCGAGTGGCTCAAGCCTATGTTGACAAATCGGAATCGTTCATCAGGAATGATGGTACGGGCTGTGGAGCCGTGGTGTCATTCAATACCAGCGTGATATAAAACTTGTACATGTTTCATTAAGTGAGTGAGAATATTTAACATGTTATACCAGCTAAGTGGCGAAATAATCGGCAACACAATCAGAGCACGGATTGTGGCGCAGTTGTCCATGGGCGCTCGCATAAAAATCACTCGTAAACACTCGTTTACATGTGTAGTAAATTAATTGAGTAACTAAACGCCATTGAATAAAATGATAAATTAAAATGCATAATATGTACCTACACACCGTTCTGTAATAACCTCAAATTGGCAATTACACATTTAGGGCGAGTCGCCTTCAATTTCGCACAGAGAAACGTTTACAACACAAAAGCATGTCAACGCTCCGTCCGTTGTGCAGTTGGCTCCCCCATACTTGGCGCTTTGTCAATGATCAAAATGCATCGGAGAATAATTCTACTCTTGTCAACAACTATGTCAGTCGAGTGTCGTAAAATGAACCATAATACGCGAGGCCGGCAAAGACCCGTGGCTCTGCAAGGGCTACGGTTGTCCATGAGCGACTGACCGCTTGCCCTAGGTGAGCCTCCTACTCGTTTGCCACCGTTAAAAAAATAATTTTAATAAAAACCTACAACTTTAATGCTATGTATCCCAAACAATTATGTAATTATGTATTTGTTTGGGATACAAATTATATATTTGGATAGGTTATATAACCTATCCCTCAAAGGCCGGCAACGCACCCTCGGCAGGACAGCTTATCCAAGATCAGCCTACTGCGCATTTGCCTACCTATTTTTTTTAATCATCACAGCCTATTCAAGTCCACTGCTGGACATAGGCCTCCCCCAATATTTTTTAATATATAGTATACACCTCTCGTGACTGATTGTAACTTACTCCGTAACAACTTCATCGAGTCTCATGATATAGGTTATAATAGGTTGAAACGTCAATTGTGTTTTCAGCCGTAACCGTTTTTTCGGGATTAATTTTAATGAATCCCGGGAGTTGCGGGACTGTAAAACACGTTGGAATAGTCTTTTATTTAATTTACAATTTTGAAAATTTATGAACATTGATCACTTTAACATATAGTATTTTACATTTTTAAGTATAACTAAATAAGTCGCGAGTTGATTTATTTAAATTTATTGTAAAATAAATAAAATAAGCTAGTCAATTATGAAACTATGTATTTCATAAATTATTTACACAAGTGCCTAGTTTGTAGTTAATATTATAAGGAAAAAGTACACTTTTGTTTTGATTTTTTAAGATTCAACTAAAGATTTAAAATAAAGAGTTGATTTTGATATGTTTCACTTTCTCTTTATTACCTCTGTTTAAGTCTAAGTGCACCCCAATTTTAATTAATCACATGCTGCCTTTCAAGCCCTATTTCTTCATAGAAATATCACTTAATATAGACTATATCTTTTTATGAAAAAGCGGGTGATGGAACGGTTTTCTATGATAGGACACCATCACCGCCCCTATACAATCACGCTACAATCCGCACTTTGTGTTGCTGGCTATTACGCCGCTTGAACGGAATGATTTACCATGAGCCAGTACAAGTGGATACTATGTTTTGCGTGTAAGCAATGGCAAATCAACTAGAAATATAAACGTTAATGAAACTATATATATAAACATATCGATAAAAATATTCTTTGGGATACATATTATATGTTATTATTTTATATCTTCATCCTTAATATAGGATATGTTAGACTGTCTCGCTAACGCGCCAATTCGCCCATCCATTGTAGAGTTACCGACCTACGGAAGGTAGCAAGTGACACGTTCAACGTAGTAAACAAGGATTCCGTTTCGAACGCAACGATTCGTTTCGGCCGAGCGGAGGGATCGCTAATTGTCACGCTTCTATCCTATTCGCTTTGGTCATTAGGTTGTCCTTCACCAAGTTGGCTGTCAAATTTTAATATCGTTTGTTTGTATTCATGAGGCGATCGTCACCGCGCCGCGCCGCTCGGAAAACATATTATATGATGCTGTCACTTGCACCTTGGCAGTAGTATTTAGTGTACAAGTGCGGACCCTTTTGTAATCTTTTAGATTAATACGAAAACAAAATGTTAATCAAGATGATGCTACATAAAAATTGCGATAAATTTAAAAAGGGCTAGCGCTCGTCAGTGTACCCCAAAGAAACCAGTGGAACGCCAACTTTAGCCCTCCTCCTTGTGCCCCTTGAACCGCTTATATAATGAAGGCATCCAAGTCACACCGGGTTGAAAATACATCTGTAGGCAACTGGTTTAACAGATTGGTGTTGCAAGTCTAAAAAAGTCGAGGTAATTCAAAAGTATTCTGTCTCGATATTTGATGAGGAAATTGAACTGCACGTATCTATCCAAATTGATCAATTAATTTGAGAGCCTCGTAGCTATGTGGTTTAATAAGGATGAAGCGAGAGGTATCGGGTTCGAAACTCGGTGCGGACAATTATAAATTATAATTTATTCGGTCCCTAAAGGATTAAACAGTGGCCGGCAAATGTTTTAACAGTGTCGCATCAGTGGGAGAGCCATGTTGATAATATATGATATGTAATATATGATATATATAATGATATATGATATTGAGCATATGTTGATGCACTAATTGGGCCAGCTCATCCGAAGTGAAACCACGGACTCACAGAATACTCTACGTGAAATGATAGTTGTACTTCATCATCATCAGCCTATTCAAGTACACTACTGGACATAGGCCTCCCCCAAAGACGCCCACCCGCTGCAATCTTGAGCGATCTGGATCCAGCGGTTGCTCGCGACCTTCGTGAGTTCGCCTTTCCATCGTGTGGCGGGTCGTCCCACTCTATTCCGTTTCCGGTTGTACTTCTTGGTTGAAGTTGTACTTGAAACGTTTCGCTGAGTGAGTCTAACGGAGGCCCTTAAAAAACCGGCAACACAACCAACACGTGGACTGTTGCACGTTTATCCATGATTTTTAGCCACGACTAGCGCAAGGCCGTCTCCTGCAAGACACGAACCACGGCTTGGGCTGTCGCGGGATCAAGGGCTGCCTGAGCAGCCAGTCGGAAGCTCATTGGGGTGAGTCTGGCGATGTAGCTCCTTAGCTACATTTAAGCCGAGGACCTCCTCGCCTCCGTATCCAGCAGAGGTGAACCCAGAACCCTACCATCTGAGTTTACGTTATCCTCTCGGGAGGCTATCAACTTAAATTAAACCACGACGACTTATGAATGAATGTTTTGTAAATAAACAAGAATTAATATTAATAATATAATTAACTGTGTTATTGTGTGTTAAGTGCAGCTTAGACACTTTCGCTGCAGCTTGTATTAAGGAGAACTGTATGTAATAATAAATGTGTAGTAATTTAGCAGTCGTTGATTGTAAGAAATTCACAGAAATTAAGACTCGTGGCTCGTGTTATAAGCAACTGCTATGCTATTGGGTAACAGGATGCAAGGTATAAATGTTCTTCAATAATTACATAAGTGATTTATATTGCTGTAATGATTTACGTGTAATAGACGTAAACGTGGTATAGTTGAAAGGATTCAAATGATTGAGATAACTGTGATTGCAGCTTCGCTATGTATAAATGGCCGCTACATAGAGTTTTAACAGAATAAACACCACCCCAATGAACATGAAACGAATTTAGATGAACCCATGAATGGTCTTAATTGAGACTAGCAGTGCTTTTTTAAATCCCAACCCAATTCGTTGTAACTACTTCGATGTTTATGTATTGTTGTAATTTCACTCTGTCGAGGCAGAATATTAAGTTTCATTCGATTCAACTCCATATTTTTCTTTCTAAAGTTAAGCGTTTTTTGAGACTTTTGTGCCGCGTATCACCACTCTGTGGGGCCAGTTGCCTGCAGAGTTATAACATATCCTGAATGAATGAAAACGAAAAGATTTGCTTAAGATATTACGCATTATATAATAAATTTGTTTGTATGTAAATAAATGCATGTGTTCGTTACGAATGGTAGAACAAAAAAGTCTTCTCTGGTCGGGATAAGTGATTTTTTTTGCTATATCAGACAACGGATCAGGTAGGTACGAATACACCGCAGCCTATGGACAATCGCGCCATAGTTCGCGCATTGGTTGTGTTGCCGGCTCTTTACACCGCTTAAGGGAAATTTTTTAAGGGCCTCCTATATCCTCACACACTCAGCGAAACACAGTAGAGGTACCGTTTCAAGTACAACAACCGTTTCACGCTGAGTATTCTGTGAGTACGCGGTATCACTTCGGACGAGCCGTCCCAATTAGTGCGTCAGCATATGCTACAGCTTTGGTCGACCACGTGTGAATTTTTAATTCTATAGCGGAATACGTAGCAGGTGTGTCTTCTTTATAGTAAGAGAACAGCGCCGCCCATGAACAACCGCGCCACAGTCTGCGCATGTTTGTGTTTCCGGCTTTTTACATTGATTGCGAGTTTCACTTTTTATTCTTTCCATACTCTATCTATTTATTCAAGCATTTTCTTCTTCTTGTTGCGTTTTCTCTATTCGTTCATTTGTTTTTTTAAATGTTTTATATATTATTATTTATTAAACATTTATTCTTGTATATTTAATTTGTGTTAAGGTACCTTCAAAGGTCCACCTTTGATCGATTTTTATCATCCGTAGTATTAGCAACATAGTAATAGTGAATTCTAGATATGGCAGATCATTTTGTTAATGGAGATTTTACTGTCAAATTGAAACTTTTTATCATTATATATACAATTTTTTATAGTTTAGCGGACAATGGATTAGGCCATCACCTATATTAACTACATATAAAGTAAGAGAACACCGCCACCTATATATAACCGCGCCACAGCCCACGCATTGGTTGTGTTGCCGTCTTTTTACACCGATATACATACTGAGCGAAACACAGTAGAAGCACTGTTTCAACTACAACTACTACTGCACGTTGAGTATAATGTGAGTCCGTGGTATCACTAGGGATGATCCGGCTGTAATATGTCTCTTCCACGGATGTGACAATGTTAAGACATTTGCACATCCACTTTCAATCCCATCCAGAGACCGAATAAATTATAAATTAAATTATAATATATAATTTCCGGACCGGGATTTGAACCCGATACCTCTCGCTTCATTGTAGACTTATTAAACCACTTAGCTAAGACGCTCTCAAAATATTAATAATTAAATAATCTCAAAATATGTATTAAGAATTAAGGAAAATCAATTTCGCTATGTGATATTTCTCTTCCAAAAATGATGGGAGTATATAAATTATATAATCATTAGGAAGCTCCTTGGGACAGGATTGGCTAAGCGAAAAAGTACGGTCATGAAATTAGATATTAAATGGTCGATTTTGTAAGCTACTGTGAAGCCGTTGGGCAACGGCTTCGAGTCCGGTCGATGTTTTTATATATGATATATATATATTGATTTTGTAATTTATTCGGTCTTCGAAAGAGCTTGACTGAGCCACGCTTTAACTAAGCTCCCGTCACAGAGGCGGTGAGCAACGACGGGGAGAGGCGTAGGTTCACGTCAAGCTGTCATTTGCGGCGTGACATCGAAAATCGCGAGTAGAACGGCGGAGCGGATGTTTGCGGTGAGGGCATTGTTTTCAAATTATGTCAGAATATAGGCCATCAGTAACATGAACGCAGAATAAAATTAATAATTTAGCAATATTTGTTTATCCGTTCACGGCCAAGTGTGAGGAATAGCTATTACCGCCGCTCTAAACTAAACAAATCGCTTATTTTCATAAATTACACATCACGAAACACCATTTATAATGATTGTATGTTTACTATACAAATTGGATGTAATCGCAGTATTTGTTAGGACGACAGCGTTGTACGTAGTTCTACAGGAACAATACCTTTGCGAACAATATTTATCGAATTTGAACCAATCAGAAGAGATAAAAGGCACAGATAAATAGCGAATACAAAATGTAAGTAGGCTGCACCTGCAGGCTACACCTGCTATCCAAACTGAGGTATCGGAAAAACGCCAGCTAAAATGGAAGACATTGGATGTACTGCTTGGTAAACTCAAACTAGATGCGTAAAGAACGTACAAAGTAGAAGCCCATAAAAGATACAAACTCTTGAACAGATCGATTCCATGATTACACTGAACAATGTAAAAATATTATTAAAATAATGTAAACATAAAACAAAGCGAAAGCCTCGAGCAACAGTTTAGTATTTTTTTTATTCGCTGCTTTTTTTTTCGATAAGCTGCTAAGCTTTTCTTTGTTATAGCGAACAACGGTGCAACGATCTCCTGTGTGGTAAGAGAACACCGCCGCCCATTGACAACCGCGCCACTGTCCGCGCTTTGGTTGTGTTGCCGGCTTAAGCGGCATTTTTAAGGGCCTCCGATATCTCATTCACTCAGCGAAACACAGTAGAAGCACCGTTTCAAATACAAATAAAATTTCACGTTAATTATTCTATGAGGCGGTGATATCAGTTCGGACGAGCCAGCTCAATTAATGCGTCAGCATATAGTTCGCAAGGCTCACCCTGGGGTGCGACAGTACGACAATATTAACACACTCGCCATGTCACTGTCTAGCCCTTCCAGAGACTAAAAAATATTGCTTTTTTATATAGTATAGCGGATAACGGAGCAGGTAGGTCTCCTATATTGTATATATAGAGAACATCGCCGCCCATGGACAGTCTCACCGTTGTTGCCGGCTTTTTACGCCATTCAAGCAGCATTTTTAAGGACCTCCTATATCCTCATTCACTCAGCGAAACAGTACAGATACCGTTTCACGTTGAGTATTCTGTGAGGCCGAGGTCCGGTGCCACGGTTCCGATGTCCGGACCGGGATTCGAACGCGATATCTCTCGCTTCATGGTAGACTTATTAAACCACTTAGCTACGAGGCTGTTGCTCTAAGCCATCTCGTTGCCCGCTATCAGCTCCGCACAGATTCCGGGCGACGCGACGTAAAATCGCTCACCGAATTTAGGACACGAAAAAGATTTGCACATTCGTTCGCATACGCAAGTACCATCGCTATCTGCCGATCATAGAATGCTTAGCGACTTACATTAACGGGTAAATAAGAGCAGGTATATTCGTCACTCCACTTGCCTGCACTTGTCCCAGCAGCAGGTCGTCCAGAAGTGCCGTCTCCTGGTTCAGGGACCTGGTGACTAACCGCTTCCTGCGACGCTTCTGCATCGTGAGGAACTTTCCCGTGCGCAACGTACGCCCGTCCATGCCTTCTACGTCTTTCACTTCGAGTGCCTGCCTTCGCGGTTGAGTCACTTGCACTGTAACAAAGATTAAGTACGTTATTTTAACATACTTATAAGCAAATAGTAATAATGAAATATATATATGTATATATATACTAGGTATATATATATATGCTTTTATAGGTATATATATATTCGTCTTGTTAAGTACGTCTCCACCTATTCGGTTCACTTGTTTCCACATATTTCCATTAATTTTCATTTATATGTTTCCAATTATTCTACACAGAAGGTAGAGGTTCTTCTCTTATGGAGAGAAGTAACGTAAAAACTACTAGAAGAATACTAAAAGCACGACTTCTGTTTACCATACAATCTAAAATTAACGTTAAAAAACGTATATTTAAACGATATTACAGACTTTAAAATAATGAGAATTAAATATCATTAAATTAACGTAAAATTTAATTAAAACTTAAACATTAACATTAAATTTTCTCCATTATTTATCTATTTAATATTTTTAAATATGTATATTAGCTAGTATATTTACACTTATTTAAAACTAAGTAAGTATAGCGGACAACATAGCAGACGGTCTTCAGGAAAAGAACACTGCCGCCCGTGGACAACCGTACCACAGTCCGTGCATTGGCTTTGTTGCCGGCTTTTTAGCCAGCGAAGCGCCATTTTTAAGGGCCTGCCTCAGCGAAACACATAAAATCATCGTTGCATGTACAACGAACATTTCATCTTGAGTAGTCTGTGATTAATTTAAAAAAAATCTTGTATTTCTGTGTAGAGAATATATGGAGAGCGCTGAAAACTATGTGATGGAGAATACATCCGAGCGCTGCCCTACTTCCAATTGCCGTTTTTTTAAATTCTATAGCGGACAACGGAGCAGGTGGGTCTCCTATATGGCAAGAACACCGCCGCCTATGAACAACCGTGCCACAGTTCGCGCATTGGTTGTGTTGCCGACTTTTCACGCTGAGTATTCTGTGAGCACATGGTATCACCTCGGAAGAGCTGAACGAATTAGTGAAACAGCATAAGCATCAGCATGTCTCTCCCTCGGGAGAAATATTATAAAAATCATTTAATAAAAAATAAAGCAAGCGATGAACTATACAAAAGTACGACTTTCATCTACTCCAGTAACAACTTGTCCATTCGCCAGGCCACGGCGTGACGCCACAGCCACACAACCAAGAACAAGAGACTTCGCTCATACGACTCGTTACACGGTGGGATGTGAGAATCAGTGTCGATGCGCAATCCCGCGACTCTACATTTCACTGATAACTAGATCATAAAAAGATAACAGCTAGTGATGAGAACACGCATGTATTTAACGCGGCGACGCGGTTTTAAAAATAATTAAAACGGATAGGAAAAATAAGTTCGCAGCTACAGTGGAGTAGAAAAAGTTTAAATATTGAGTTCTAAGCTTTGATTAAATTTAAATTGACAGTGAACTTTTGGTGTAGCAACTAAATTTATGGTGAGGCGATAACTTGACGGCGGATTTAAAGTAGAAAATAGGCTATAATAAATTATACAATCAGATTGTTTATAAAATTAACTGAGATACCTAATTTAACAGAAAAAGATATATATATATATAGTTGTTAATGATACACTGTTCGATATCCCTTTGTTAATATTATCAGCAAAATCATTATTTTTTATATCTCGCCTATTATTTCATTTTCCCTGCTTAAT
>DWCF01000966.1:0-35776 GCA_018230265.1 Delias oraia
TAACGAAGGTCGCGGGCAACCGCTGGATGCAGATCGCTCAAGATCGCAGCGGGTGGGCGTCTTTGGGGGAGGCCTATTTCCAGCAGTGGACTTGAATTGGCTGATGAAGAAGAATAACAACTTAAAAGGCCGTCTACGTACTTGCGGGCCAGCACTAACTGAGGTTACCTGCGTTAACATTTTAAAAACGAATAACTTACATGAAAATGATAGTTTAATAAGCTGTGCGACGTCCACATATTTGACAAATAAACATTCAATGACATTTGGCTAACCACATGACTAGAACTATAGAGAAGAAGAGAGTCACAGACTCTAGCATTCTTCATATTACTAACCATAAACAAAGATCATAATTATTTATATGTTTCTTGATTTGTTTTGTACGTATTTTGTAATGAAATATATATATATATATATATATATATATTAATGTTTTTCTGATAACCTCATATTAAACTAACTTTTGATTATGGCGTATAGAAGGTGACACAAGTGACGCAAGAAATATAACATATCTATTACTACTACATTGAAGGAACGCAATTGGGTCAGCTCGTACGAAGTGATACCATGGGCTCACAGAATACTCAGCGTGAAATAGTAGAAACGGGCCTCCGATATCCTCACTCACTCTGCGTAGACAGGACAAGTACCGTTGCACGGTGAGTATTTTGTGTTTATTACTTATAACATTCCTGTCAATCTTACTTACTTTGATGTGTAACTGTTGGCAGAGAAATGAAAAGCTTACGTTGTACTATTATTATGCATTGAAAGGACAAAAGTGCGTACATTCACAAGCGGCACGAAGATAAAATCGTCCAAGAAACAGTTGGTTAGGCAACACTTTTTACATACTAATAACCTATTGAAGAGGCTTAGGGCTACTTTTATCAGCGTGACCGATAGGGTAGCTGCCAAGTAGGTAGTTATGTCATTGATTCTTATGTTGTACAGTACATAGAATTACATTCTTATGAGTGTTCTTTTTTTAATTTTTTAAGAAAACATAGGTCAACGACTAGGAGGGTCAACAAGAATAAACGCTCCTCTGCCAATGGCCACCCCAGCCTCTTTTGAGCAGTGGGTGCGTCGCTGTCCTTTTAGAGATACTGTTTGTTTTTGTGTTGTTTGACCTACTGCTTCTTCGAGGCTTACATATAAAGTTTTCCATTAAATAATTATAGATGTTTTATTTTAAAAATTATCAATGATTTAAATTTGAGAAGGTTACTTCTCAGTAAGGCTCTAATAGGTATTATTTATGAATTTCTATATTAACTAAGTACAACTAACAATTTCAAAGCTTCATTCACTTAACCTCATTGAATGAATAGCTTGAATTTTATGTAATCTTCAATATCACAATCCAACTAGATTGATCTCAATATGTAAGAAGGTGTATTTACCGAAGAGAAAATATATTTCTCCAAGATCTCTAGTCTTTTGGAAGGTTCAATTGACATAAAAAAACAATTACGTATTCGCACCTATTTTATTTAGATCTATGCAAAATAAAAGGAGTGAATTCGATAAATAAGGTTTCAGTTTATATAATAGACACTTAGATACCCTGCTAATTGTCGACTTCACTCGCTTGTCGCGCTTAAAGCAGCGCCGCGTGAAACGCGACGTTGGGACGTAGCGCGCATCCCAATGTCTTCTCTGGGTAATAACTCCACGAGGCAGACGCTGAATCAACAAGTAGTTTTACTAAAGGCACGTGACTTCATTGCCTCTTAGCAATAAGTTATAGAGGTTTTTTCTTGATATCTGGGAACACTAACGAAATTTACCTGAATATCTGACTCGTCAGCTGAGTCAATGGAATTGTATGCTATTAGTTTTATTTATGAAAACAGGCTCACTTAGTATAAGCCGCCCTATGCTCACGGACACGGGCTGCTTAGCCACGGGTGCGTTCTCGGACTTTAAGAGACAGATATGCTCGTTTGTGAAGATCTTCAATTATTATTTGTTTGAACCTCTACAGACATCTGATTCCACAGAATGATAGTGCACTTAAACCTGTTAACTATATTTTATTTATAATATTATATTCATTTTAATTGTCATATAATTACCTATTAATGTAGGTTTTCTAATGGAGCAATATTATTTGGATACAAAAATAAATTGATTTTTTCTTTATTATCAGGGTAATATCTGCAGGTATACGTTTTTATTGAAAGCAAATTAAATTTTCTGTACAAAAACATACAGTTAAGGGATATATGAATACCCTACTCCATAAAATTTTGTTAACTGATTAATTAGGTATGCAAACCCTTATCACATTAGTATAATAATAATTGTCAATGTTTTAGATTACCATTTATTATAATAACATTTATAAGAATCCCTGTAACTGTAAATACTAACCGTTTTTGAAAAACACAAGATGACATTAAATTTATCGCGTTAAAGATCGATTTACATAAATAAACGTCAATCCATGCAGATATATAGCACCTATATAAAAACAATTTCAATTTTGTTATCCCAAAAATCTTGAACCGGATGTATAGATAAATAAATTTGGAAAGTTTTTCTACCATTGAAAAACAAATGTATTCAAACGATATTAAATCAAAACAACCGAATTTGAAACTCAAACGATTAGGTAAACTGATACAATATTCATTGATTCAAAAACATCGCCTGCGCATTATTCACATTTCCACAGATCGACGCGTCAATATTCCGGACTAAATCTATCATCTAGCTACAAAATGCCAGATGAATTTAAACTCTAAGACAATGAGTCAGAGTTTAAATTCGCTGCTGTTGAGCGAGAGTTTGGGCGCGCGTACGGTTCCATAACAATGAGACAGCGCAGCGGACACATCGCGATGTATTTATTTAAATTTATTACAATTGCTACTTAATAAGCTTCTGTTCGCACTCCATAATCTTCCATCAATATTTACATTAGTATAGTTTTTTGAATTAATCTTTGGGACCCCGATATTACGTAATAACATTTCTAAGCTTGACCCTCCAAATAAAACTCGTCAATTTTTATTTTTTTCTATAGCGGACAACGAAGCAGGTGGGTTTCCTATATGATAAGAGAACACTGCCGCCTACGGACAACCGCGCCACAGTCCGCGCAATAGTTGTGTTGCTGGCTTTAAACGCAGCTTAAGCGGCACTTTGTGAAACACAGTACAAGTACCGTTTCACGATGAGTATTCTATGAATTTCTTGTTTGTAAGATTTGTTTGTTTTACTTATGTTGAGTGCTTTAAATATTTAAATATTTTACCGCATGTGTTGGGGTCTGATGACAAAGGATTATATTCGGGGTGCAGAAAATTCTCTTTGTGGGTTCTGTCACATAATGCATTTCTTATATAATTGACTTAATTGTAATTTCTTTTTAAGTAAATAAATAAAAAATAGTTGAATAAATCAGTAACTGACAGCAATTCATTATTCTAAGCAATTCATTTTAGTCTATATTGCTTAAGTTTTAAATGTTATATTACACCAAACTTGCGGTTTTATTTGCTTCGGCATACAATTAATAACATTACAAAAAACTTAATCAAATATTATGGTTTTTTAGCTAACTTAAACGTACTTAAATTAGAATTTTCACAGACATTTATCAATGATTATGTCATCGTTTTTAAAAGAATATAAAAATCGTAAAACTTATTATTTTTATAACAAATTATAGATATTTATTATATTTATAATAATTTAAATACCATAACAGTCTCAAAATACGAAATTTACATTTTATTTTTGATATAGTGAAATTAAATATAAACTTAAAAACTTAAAATATACTTTAGGGTTTCCCTCGGCGAGACTGGCAATTTTATTTTGACGGTAATTCTGTTTGGCCGACACGTTGCGCAAACAATAATGTATTACTAAAAGTAAATAAATCAATTAAAAAACTAACAATATTATTTTTACATTATTGTAACAATAATATTGATTAATATAACAAACCTAACCTAAAAATATTGCAATAAGCACATAAAATAGAATATCCTTTCTTTAAGGTACACATTTCAATAAAAATATTTATTTTTACAGAAAATGTTTCAAACACCGATACGTATAAAGAAAAAACATACTTACAAAGTATTATAGGCAACTTTTATAATACATTTTATTTATTTGCATAATTACTTCCATGTCTTACAAGACCATAATATTGTGCTAAAATATTGTATTTATTTTATATTTAGTAATTATTACCTCCTGTGGAAATAAATATTTGATATTTCAAATATTATTCTTGTAATTGGGAAGACATGTATCTAAGTCAAAACAAAATTGAATTTATCTGCAAGAAAAAACATTAAGTATCTACGTTAATTAACATAAACTTTTATTGTTGTACATTTAAACTCTGTTATTTAATGTAATTCCTGACAATATCGATTACAGTATTACAATTTTAAAATTTCACTAAATTAGCTTATATTATCAATAACTTCTACAATGTACATAATCAAATTTTTATTAATCAATGCACAGACGAAAGATCAAATTAAGCTACCATAGAGTATCATATTGGGATTTATAGATTATACCTATAGACTTAAATCCGACCACAGACTACGTATTTAATATACGAAAAATCAATCATTAATTAATAGGTATTTGTTTTTCTTAACATTTATTTTTATAGTGTAGATGTTTGATACGGTTAACTAGATCAACGCGGTGGTAGCTCACTAAATAATTCATTAATTTACCTTGCTTTATCAATCCGATCGGTTTTTTGTATCTCCTAGCTGTCGGTCCCCAGCTACCGGCTGCGCGCTTTGCATAACATTACAATACAATGGTAACGCGCCGCGAGCCCAGGTGCCCGCCAAAAAGAACTCCCTCGCATTTTTGTTACAATTTTTACATTTCAGTTCCGTTTCTTTAAATGTTTATTTTGATATCCCAAAGTTGGTATATGGCTGCGATAACAATAGAGAGAGTTATGTCATCGATATGCAACGAAGTGCACGGTTACGTGCGATTCTTGAGTACTCTGCGTTCACACACTACACACACTGCTGACAGCCCAGCTGTATATCCTAGAATTCGCTTACTTGTATGTAAAATCATTTCAAATGTATACAAGCTCTAAGCTCGCTTTGAAACATTTTAAAGTAATGAGCTTATTGCCCTATTTACATCTCGATCGTCAATATACCTATAACAACTTCATCTTTATTGGAATTGATATTTACTTCAATGTTTTCCTTTAAAATGCAATATAGAGTGTGAAATCCATGCCACAGACATGACAATTTTTGTAATTTTGGAGTTGTTATAACTCTGTTCCGCCTTTTTTTATGGTATAGCGGACAGCGGATCAAGTGGGTAAAAATTGGTAAAAAAATACACCGTTGCCCACGGACAACCGCGCCACAGTCCGCGCAGTGGTTGTGTTGCTTTTAGGTCACTTAAGCAGCATTTTTGAGGTTCTCTGATATCCGCACTCACTCAGCGGAGTCAGAAGGATATAAAAATAAATAGGTTTTGACTGCGTTTGTGCAAACTTATGTTAAAATACATACGTTTGGGAATTATAACGTATATATAATCTTAATTCAAATTTTATATTATGATGAATTTGTGATTGTTATTTTATGAAAACAGAGAGGCAAAGAAGCATTAGGCTCACCAAGGATAAGCAATCCTCCGATTGTGGACTCTCTCAGACACTGCAGCACCGCGGGAACGATGATAGTCTTTAAATGAGATAGTTAAGCTCTTTTTTGAAACTCCCAACTCTTCTTGATTTGGACATAGCTCTACAGGGAGGTGATTCCACGGAGCGGTGGTGCACATAATGTTTGACAGAATGCTTGAAAATTATTGTTTCTTGTTCTCGGGATTATATTAAGTTTTTTTTATATAATGGACAACGGAGCAGTTGGGCCTCCTATATGGTACTAGAACACCGTCGCCCATGAACAACCGCGCCTCAGTCCGCGCATTGGTTGTGTTGCAGGCTTTTTCATCATCAGCCAGCCTATTAATTCCACTGCTGGCCAGCCCATTGCCACTTCAACTTACTAATACAGTGGGCAATATCGGTTACTTTGGTTCGCCTCGCTGAGTTTTGGCTCGCTGAGTGACTCTGAGCTTCTCCTTCAGACCCATCGTAAGTGACCATGTAAACGATTTCAGATCCTCACACTGGTAACACGCATTGATTGAATACTTTCGTCATCAGGTACTGAGGTATTTTAAAGGACAAGATGTACTTGATTTTTCCGAACGCTGCCCATCTGAGTTGGGTCCATCGATTGACCTCCTTCTCGAATCCGGGCCTATCTAACTGGACAGTTTACCCCAGGTAGACGTATTCGTCAACAACTTCGACTATTTCTAGTTCTCGACTACTTCTCTTCGACTATTCACACCGCTTAAGCGGCACTTTTTTAAGGGCCTCCGATATCCTGATTCACTCTGCGAACACAGTACAAGTACGGATTCATGCTGAGTATACTGTAATCCGTTGTATCACTTCGGACGAGCCGGCTAAATTAGTGCGTCAGCATATGCTTCAGCAAGGCTTTCCCATGGATGTGGCGGTATTAAGACACTCGATTAAATTCTCAATTCAATTATCCGGACCGGGGTTCGAACCCGATATCTCTCGCTTTATGGTACACTTTTAAAACTATGAGGCTCTCTATGGAGCCTCCGCTTTTTATAACAGTGGACAACGCGGCAGTCCTACAAAAATAGTAAAGTACTCAAGACACTTACCAAAGTGTATATCACGTTTTAGTTGTTAATGGCAGGTTTCTTATTATTTTGAAATGATCATGTTTCAATTTATATGAAATAGTAGAAAACATTACACGAGGTAAATACCACGGGTATATATTTATATACTTATGTATTTACTGAGTATGTGTATCAGTGGACTGGGTACGTGGCGGAGGGATGTGAGAGCATCGTTATCGACTGAGCACGCAGAACGCCGGAAACGTACAGTTTACGTGCGCGCAGCTTCGTGACAATAACTTTTTTTGTTGTTTCCTGTCTCCACTCTGCACTCCTTGTTGATGCACTCAGCATGAATGAATTAGAAGTATTAGTGAATTTTTTTATAGTATGGGTCTCTATATATGGTAAGAGAACGCCGCCGCTCATGGAAGACCGCGCCACATTTCATGCATTGGCTATGTTACTGGCTGTTTTTAGCTGCAATTTTAAGGCATTCAGCGAAACACAATCAAAGCACCGTTTCAGGTAGATACAAGTACCGTTTCGCGGTGAGTATTCTGTGAGCCCTTGACATCCTATCACTTCTTCGAGCCGGCCCGTTAGTGCGTTAGTAAATTAGGTGAAGCTAACTAGTATTCTATAAAGCAATTTTTTAACTTTTTTACACGTCAGAGAGCCATGCTGTCGCATTAATTGTGCCGGTTCGTCCGTAGTGATACAACGGGCTCACAGAATACCAGCGTGACACAGTATGCTGTCTTTCACGAGAGAGTGATGGTATCGGAGGCCCTTAAAATTATACCGTTTCAACGGCGTAAAAATCCAACAACACAACCTAAACTGTTTCCTTAAGTACCCTACAATAAAAACCCTATTTTTTTAGGAATATGTCAACAAAAATTGTACAATATAAATTATAATAAAACTCAGCTAGTAATTGCTATGTTTTGTCATGATTTATCGATTTAAAGCTACATCATCATCATCATCAGCCTATCAAGTCCACTGCTGGACATAGGCCTCCCCTAAAAGGAGGATGTTTAAATCTTTTAAAGCTTATTTTAGTTTAAATTTTCAAAAAGTCTTCATTTGTATTTTAGGCATATTTAGACGTATTATTTATTATAATGCAATTTTAAATAATCTTTAAATGTGATTTCTCTTTTCATCCATAATGAGGCTTATAGGCAAGATATCCTACTTATTACCATAGTCATCCCTAAACATCACTGACACACCATTTGCTCACTCAATTCCAAACCCCAAACTCGAGAATGGCAAAGCAGTTCACTTGTATGTAGACTGACTTTCCCATACATGTTGCATGTCTTAGCTTTGAAAATAAGATAGTGCAGCTGCAATGGGACTGTTACAAGTCACTGTGATTATCATTTCTACTATGTTTCATCGATAATAAAATGTATGATTGTAGAAAATATTTGAGGCGTTACATTTATCAAACACTATGTCATTCAAAGAGTCAATACTTCACACGTGTTCTGATTAGATTTATTCTTTAGTCGTTAAAATTTAAAAAAATTAAAACTTCGTTGGTTTATCTTTCTAATTTTGAATGAAGCCATAGGTTTTATCATTCCTAGATTATCCGTTACATGCCTCTCAACACTATTCAAGAATTGCTTCTTAGCATGCTAATATATGGTAAGCGGGAGTGACCACGCGAATTAGGCTAGGATGTTCTCACTAGTTCCCCAATTAAGCACTGCAGGTCGCGTTAACGATTTGCTTATTCAATCACGACCACATCTCGTATTCCTTACGCCTCTAGATGACTCGAATGCAAATTGTATTAGATTATTTTATTCATTGCATAGGTTTGACACGTCTTTAGCCAGCATGATACGAATGTCATGGCGCTGCATTAGTGTTGCTTAAATTGGTCGCATTCGAGCCCTTATAGGGCGTAGGGTAACGGGTAAAGTCGCGTGGGTGATCGTGCTTGTTATAAAGTCGTTATGAAGTTGTAATATCTGAATATTGGCGATGCGAGGCACGTCATTGAGTGGAAAGGTCACCGGTCGCGGGGTTCTCCTACGAGCTGAACAAAATAGTCAAAAAAGGTAAGCGCTCGTGACGGGAATGCCGCGCGTGTATTTCAGTCCGCGTTCATTGTATTTTAAACCGCCATTGTTTCGTATTTCGCGCCTGCGCCTGCGCCTGCGCCCGCTCTTTAATATCCTTGTCTCAAATTCGCCGGATAAATGGTGCTCTCTTCCACGAAGAGTCCGACATTGATGAACTGTCAGGATGCTTCTTAAGCGATACGCACACATATAAAACAGTCGACTTCTAGGAATGCATGTTTATTAGTAAATCAATTTAGTAACATATTATATAATTATAAGTAATTTTTCAAATTTTTTATAATATTAAATATATTTTAAAATATTCAAAGATATGTATTTTAAAACACTTAACCAATTAGGTTTTTTTGGGTAGGTATAGCGGACACCGCAGCGGGTGGGTGTAGTATATGGTAAGAGAACACCGCCGCCCATGAACAACTGCGCCACAATCCGCGCATTGGTTGTGTTTCCGGCTTTAAACGCTGTTTAAAAGACACTCTTAGGGTCCTCCGATATCCTTACTTAGCGAAACACAGTAGAAACACCATTTTAAGTAGATACAACTGCTTCACTCTGAGTATTCTGTGAGCCTAGGGTATCACTTCCGACAAGCCGACTCAATTAGTGCGTTCTCATAAGCTTTAGCATGGCTCTCCCACGGGTACAAAGGTATTAAGACAAATGCCCGGCCACTGTCTGACTCTTTCAGATACCGAATAATAATTATGAATGTACGGACCGGTATTACCATCTTACCTACTTACCTACATACTTACGTACCTGGAAACCACTTAACTACAAGGCTCTCAAAGTACGTACGTTGAAGTAACTTTAAAATATAACAACATAACTTAATCTTACTAATTAAAACTATCATTTTCATTCGATACTTTTTAAAACTTTGCTTTGACGTTTAATGAACAAATTAATATTGTTCCATAGATATTTTGTCATCAGATACATTTTTAGAATATTTATTTTAAATAAAACAACGTCATTACTTTAATATTACCGTAAATTTATAGATTAGAATAGAAGTCTTTTCTCTGTATTGGAGTGTTTAATTCGTATTATTTGATGAGTAATGACATAATAAAATATATATTAGATAATAGAAACCGTTGAAATGTTTGAAATGTCAAAAAAATTCATTCAACTGCGCCATCTGTGTATAAAATGTTAACTATCGAACAGTATAGAGAGGACAAAGCGTGACGAGTGAGTGTCCCACGGTCCGAACACGGTCCAATGATTAACGTTGCGCCTGCGCCGCCCAGGACGTGTTGGGACACGGCTGCGTGATAGAATTGCAACCTACGCAATAACATCGACATTCCCAGTAAGTAATCTTTTATTTAAACGCTAAGCTAATTGGTCTCAAGGCCGGACTCAAATGGTTTCATTTAACTTTGATTCACTTCTTACCTATTAAGGTGTATTTTTTTTAAATTAACTTTATTTAAATATCATATTATAATAGGTAGGTTTTTCTATTTTTGCGTTTATTTGATTTAGTTTAAATTAATATTTGTAGGATAGCGGACAACGGAGCGGGTAGATCACATATATGTAAGAGAACATCGCCGCCCATGTACAACCACGCCACAGTCCGCACATTGGTTCTGTGGCCGGCTTTTTACGCCGCTAAGCGGCATTCTTAAAGGTCACCGATATCCTCACTCACTCACCGAAATACAGTAGAGGCACCGTTTCAAGTACGTCTACCGTTTCACGCTGAGTATTCTGTGAACCCATGGTGTCTTTTCGGACGAACCGGCAAAATTATTGCGTTAGCGTATGTTTCAGTATGGCTTTATGTGCGAATGAATAAGTTAGAAAAATAAGGTTTTGAATGAAATCTTTGTTTTTTTGATTAAATTTTTATATTAATAGCCAAATATAGATTTGTGTATAAGTATTTATTCGTAGTTAAAACGTGAAGAAACTATGTAAAGTTTATTTGTAGAAAACGCAGCATCGGTAACAGTTTAGGAGCGATTCTCGCACAAAGAAAGACAATTATGTACAAGGAATCAGCGATTGAATCTTGATGGTATCTTAGTTGATTGGTATTCTTTAAATTTTTTGATGAGCACATTAAATAAAATATTGAACAAAATGAACACTACCGAGCATCGTAAGTTTATATTACTTTATCCGAGGACTTTCTTTTAATATTATATTTAAAGCAATATATTATGTTCTTACAGAGATATAGCAGGAGGTATGTATGGTAGCTGGGTTACCTGATGGTAAGTAGTAACCGCCGCCCATGGATAGCCATGTCGCAAATTATTTATTTTTTTGGTATATTGGACAACGGAGGAGGTGGATCTATATGGAAAGGGAACACTGCCGCCCAAGCACAACTGCGCCACAGTTCGCGCATTGGTTCTGTTGCCGGCTTTTTACGCCGCTTAATCGGTATTCATATCCTCATATTATTGAATATACGGGCTATCAAAATCGCAACTATAAGCACTAGATAGCTTTTTCTTTGCATCGAAAGTTAGCAATATCGTCATTTATTTCACGATCTACTAAATGCATAACTACTGCTTAAGATTTGGTACACTGATGTCTACTTTTAGATTTAGTGAACTAAGAAATCATTATTACACAAGTTTATTACATTTTTGTAACAAAATAAATTATTTACGATGAATAACCCGCTTACGTATTTCGATATAGTTTTGAAATAGGTTTAGTACATAGAATATCTATTTTAGCTGTCCCTTCCTCCGGTAGGTAGGTACATAATATAATAAAAATGTGAAATAAAAATTATCTATCTTTTTGAGAGAATATCGAGAGTATGTAGAGTGAAAAGCATTTCTATTAAAATTTTTATTTTTATAAAATTTAAGAAGTATGAGCTATCTCGGCATCTTTTTTTAAACTCGCAATGAGTTAGTCCTGAGAGCCTTATATTTTAAAAAGCTTAATAAAATCATTATTATGGTTAGCTAAACTAGTGTACGGCTTCTGCTAACCAACAAGTTAGTTACTTAACTGACTTGTCTATGGTACTCGTCCGTGGCAGAGGTAAGCGGGCGAGGGGAGAGAGCATTCCGGCGCGCCAGCCCACCTCTTTGGTATTCCGTGCTCGCGCCGCGCGCAAACTCAACGCGCAAAAAATACAATGTCTGTGTCTTATAGCTCCTTAAACGTTCCATCAGCTTATTGATACGATTCTGTCCACTCCGAAACGGTCACCTCATGTTTTTGGGGAATACCGGTCTTTTTGCTCTGTTCCGATTAGATTCCGTAGTCATTTCTCTTTTATTTTAGATTCACATAGCAATAATATCGTAGGCCAACTCTCTTCAACGGATGAATCAATTAAATCAAAGATTTTGTTTTACCTGATTTAGTTACAGGAAAATGTGTTAAGATTATTTACTTGATGACACTGTAATTAATTCCTACAAGCTTGACATTTTAGATCATATTTATTTGATTTTTTTATATAGCAGGCAACGGAGCAGATGGATTTCCTAAATGGTAAGAGAACACTGCCGCCCATAGTCAACCGCACCACAGTCCGCGTATTGGTTGTGTTGCCGGCTTTTTAGGCCACTTATGCGGCATTTTTAAGAGCCTTCGATATCCTCACTCACTTAGCGAAACATAATACAAGTATCATTTCGGACGAGCCGGGCGAAATAGTACGTCCGCATATGCTTCAGCATGGCTCTCCCACGGGTAGAATTTGAGGATTGTTTTAAACTTAGTAGGTACCTCCTAGCTAGAAAACCTTGAGTCTCATCTCAATTTATATTTAATGTTTTAATCACTATGTAATTAAATACCTTAATAAGGCAGTAGGAACCTATATAAATAATATACTAATATACTCCAGGAGATATGAGATGTTTCATGCATGTGGAGGAGCCATGCCAAGACTGACCGTGTAAAAAGCAAAAAGAAAACTAAGCCTGCAGTACTCTTGCGTCTTACTGCTATTTTTGTGATTTTTGGAATTGATCATTAAACCTTTAGACATATTTTATAAATCTAGTTGGGTTTTACTATGGCTATGTTAATTCAAGCTCAAAATATTCCTCTGATAGACTTTCAAGAAAACTTTAATAAATAGCAATAGTCTAATAGGCAAGGCTTGCAAGACTCTTGCTGCAAGACCAAGACAAGGATTGCAATTTCTAGACCAAGACCAATATAAGGTGTATTGGCGCAAGACCAAGACTCTCTAAACCTAAGTCTCATTATAGCGAAATAATACTTTTACTGTGTCTCCCTGTGTGAGTTATACCGTTATAGGCACTCTAAAAGATAAAAAAGCTATAATTTTTAATAGATACTGGTTGTGAATAGATACCCAAAAGAAACAAGACCGGTTAAGCGCCTGCTTGAACTTTTCATTTGACTGTAATAGTTCGTTTTTAACCCCGATATTAATTCAATTACATAAATTCCTTGTATTGCCAAGAAAAAATAATTGAACATAATTGCTCATCGAATGATGCTAATAAGATTCGTTCTTCTAAAGGCAGGCACAACTCTCGCAGGCTTCACTTTCAATGACGTCGCCATGACGAGTGTAGCACCACAGCCCGACCAGCCCACAGGAGCTCCCGCCTGCACTGTGCCAACGCGAAATATCTGCCAGTAGGAGTACTAACGGCAGCTTGGAAGGGTCAGCGAATATCGGTGCGGCTCTAGTGCTGACGTTGCAAGTGCCATTGTTTTTAATACGGCACGTTTTTTCCGAGTGCTCGAACAGAGAGCAACCAATGGCAGGCGCCCGAGCCCACTATTGGGCGCGCAAGCGGGGGCGGACCGTCGCTCCGTTCGCAATATGTCTCGTTTCCACTACGATCAACGCGTTCCATTTTTAAAACACGTCTGCAAACACGCGCTAATTTATAATAGGCACCTATTTTGAACATTGTTCGCGTAGTGTGGACAATGAGCCGCACTGCGTTAATTCGGACCGTTCGAAAGGCATTTTTTGGTACAGTCGTGTCATGCTTAAATTGAGCCATCGTATTGATTGGCTTATTAGTTTAATTATTTCATTATCTTTTAATATTTTTATTTATCTATTGAAATTGTATAAGGACAGTTTGCGATTATGACTAATCATTACTAGACTTATTATATCAGATATATAATCAATAAGACGGGAAGCAGTGACAATTGGATTATAGAAGCTATCATTCGACCATAATCTATATTTATACAAAAGCCAGCTTTTCGAGCAATCTATAGTCTGTGCCCAAAGAAGGCCTTTTTTAATAAATTCACGAAAACAAAAATACTAACTCAATTTTTATGAATAAAATTGACTGTAAATAATGTAACACTTTACACATTGACTATTATAAATACGATATAAGACAAAATAGGTTATCCGTTTATTTTATGTAGCCTAGAACCATCTTCTAGGCTACATAAAATAAATAAATTATTTCAAGGAAATGGTACACATTTTTTCAACAAAATTATCAATCGAAGTATAAGAACTGTAACTAAATAAATTTTACTATTTAACCTGTATTATTATTTAATAGGAAGCCGATATAATTTAGACGTTAGATATTAATATAAAACGAACATTCCTTCTCAATGTTACAGTAAGATATATTATTAGATCTTATAGAGTATCTATTAATATAATAATTATAATAAATGAAAACCATCTGAGTTTCTTGACTTGAAACTGGGTGTGTTAGTGAATAGTCTGTGAGTTTCGTTTTTAAGGCGTTCATAATTGACTGTATGGCATTTGAAATAGAGATTCCACTTTGATTTTGAATTATGTGGGTCTTCCAGCGGTGTTGAAAGCCATCATACATTCGCTCAAAATGCACAAATCTTTTAACCGCAACTACTGTGCCATGAGTTACTCAATCAGTATGAAGATCTGTTAATATTGTCGTTGATTTATATTCTCGACTGTAGTTCTTAATAAATGACACATCCTATACAAACATCAGTTTTCATTTCTAACCAGTAGACAGTGTCTAATACCTTCTGCTATAATAACAAATTATTATTTTTAATGTTAAGACGATCTCACGAAGGTCGCAGGCAACCGCTGGATCCAGATCGCTCAGGATCGTAATAGGTGGGCGTCCTTGGGGGAGGTCTATGTCCAGCAGTGGACTTGATAGGCTTATGATGATTTTTAATATTTTTTACTTATGAAAATTGCTTGAAAACATACCTACTAGAATTAACAATCTGACGGTTATTGAAACGGTGGTAAACGAGCAGGAGGCTCATAAGCGGTCCTCCGCCCATGGACACACCTAGTCCTAGCAGATCCGCGGTGTTACCGGCCTTAAAGGTTAGGTACCTATGCTCTTTTTATGAAGTTCTACAAGTTGTATCTATTGGTTCGGAAATACATAATTTTAAATATAATAATTTTAAAAAAATAATAATATATTTCTAAATATTTATTTGTTGATATTAAATCATATTACTATTTCTTGTATTACGACAAATTGTCTCCCGGGTGGTCGAGTCGTGCTGTAGGTGTTTTATCTAGGGAGCTGCGTTCCCACAATATAAAGATCTACATTGTTGCCGCGTGCGCCTCGAACGAAGGATTCAAGAGGATCCGACTTTACCCACATTACATTTTACTGCTTAGTGGCCAACAGGTATTTATTTTAAGTTACCATAATTATTTTTATTTTATTTTTGATTCTATAGCGGACAACGGAGCAGGTGGGTCTCCTATATGGTAAAAGAACACCGCTGCCCGTGAACAACTGCGCCACAGTCCGCGCATTGGTTATGTTGTCGGCTTTTTACGCACGTTAAGCGGCACTTTTAAGGGCCTTCGATATCTCCACTCACTCTGCGAAACACAATACATGTACCGTTTCACGCTGAGTATTCTTTGAGCCCGTGGTATCACTCGAACGAGCTGGCCCAATTAGTACGTCAGTATTTACTTCAGCATAGCTCTCCCACGGGTGCGAAAGTAGGTACCTACTTATTAAGACACTCACCCGGCCCCTGTCAAGCCCTTCCAGAAACCGAATAAATTATAAATTAAATTATAATTTATAATTGTCCGTACCGGGATTCGAACCCGATACCTCTCACTTCATGAATACACTTTTAAAACCATTAAGCTACGAGGCTCTCAAATAAATTTAAAAAACTTAGAGGTAAAAATATATAAAAAAATGATTTTTCCGGTCTTTGGAAGATTCTTATCAGTCGACAAATTGTGCTAGTTTGTCCAAAGTGATACTACCGGCTCACGAAACACCAGCATGAGAGAATACTTGTACAGTTTCGCTGAATGATTGAAAATATCAGAGACCCATAAAGTTATACCACTCCAGTAGCGTAAATAGCTGGCAACACAACCAAAGCGCGGTTGTCCATTGGCGGTGGCTATCTCTTACCATCTGACCCGCCTGCTTTATCGCACGCTATACTATAAAAAACCGAATACATATAGAATTATGGTTTAAATATTATATAGCATCGTAAAAACAAAACTTGACTAAAAAAATTCAATTGAGTTTAAATTGTTTATCTAGTTCTAAAAATTTGCTTTACAGATCAGTAGTCACGGCCCCTTCTTGAAGGGCGTCGAAAAGTTAATTTAGTTTCTAGTGTTTGGCAACTCCTATTTGAGCAAGTTTAATGTTAGCTTTTTCACAGCCCACTAACAAAAAGTTTATAGGCAAATATGATCAGATTTCAGAAGCAATTTCATTGATTCTGTTTCTTCTTAATTACTTCAAATATAAATGGAGCCTCTCACTTTCTCACTTACTGAGTTTCAAGTGGAAATGTTCCATAAAGGTCGGAAATAATAACTTTAATCATAATTCTAATAAATGTAAATAGTTTTATAAACAACACAAGATTTAACGCATTATTTGAGTCATCATCATCATTTCAGCCGTAGGACATCGACTGCTGGACATAGGTCTTACTTTCGGACCTCCAAACGGGATATTTGCCATAATCACTACGCTTCGTAGGCGGGTTGTGGAACGCAGGTTTTCTAGTACTCGAAGGACGCTGCTGCCCGCCCTCCGGTTTGTCCCTTAGTCGTTTCTTACGACTTCCACTGCCTGAAAAGGGGAAGCACAATTCTAAGCCAGCAATTCACGACTAAATATTTGATTAAAAATTGTTGAATCCCAAAGATAAATAAGTCATATATTACCTTTTTTGATTGATTATGTGTATAACGCAAATAAAAATATTATTTAATTTTATATTACTGGGAACTGTGATATATCCCTATCGAAAACGTAAAGAATACGGTAGATAGTCATACTTATATTTACTATTAAAATATTTCGACACCCTTTTTGCACTCTTTTCTATATTTACTATTACAAATCGATATCTAAAGTAGAACAAAATATTAACCGAACTAAAAAGTCTTGTAACAACGAGAAGGTACCTACTAATATCTAGGTACCAAACAAAAAAATATGCGTTATTACTATGACAACGGATTTATATAAAATTCCACCAAGAAGAACCAGCAAAAACTCGGTAATTACACATTTCAAAAAATAATAATAAATAAAGATTATTTAGAAAGAACATAATAAAAATAATTACAATTTTGACTACAAAAAGCCTTTGAATCTTACATAGGTAAACAACAATCGTGCTTGAAGCATCGGTTCGTTAATGAAACAAGCAATAGCTGATAATTGGTACAAATTAGTGTATCGCGCGTGTTTAAGAGCTCACGCAAACTCCTTTGATATGCAAAGCAAATAAAACCCAGCCAGCCTCACTCCCCACTTGGGATCTGGAATTGCTAATCGTAACTAAAATTATAAATGCGAAAGAAACGCGGAATTCATTAACCACTTCTAATCTGACACACCGTCGCCCATGGACAACTGCCCCGTAGTCCACGCATTGATTATGTAGCCGGCTCTTCGAAAGTCAACGAAACACAGTCGGAAGCACCGTCTCATGTACAACTAGTATTTGTGTCAAGTATTTAATAAAGTTTTTCCTGCTTTTTTAACTAAAAGATATTTCTTATTTCTATTTACATACAACATAACATACATACATTTGAATATAGGTATAGTGGCATTTTGAGTCAATTATATTCTTTACAAAGCGTAGAGGCACAAATGGATACTGATAATATCATTTTTAACTACGCGGCATTGAATTAAAACCAGTAAACAAAACAGTGAAATTATTATTTTTATATTATATAGTGGACAACGGAGCTGGAGGGTCTCCAATATGGTAATAGAACACCGCCGCCCGTGGACAACCACGCCACCAACAATTTATTTTAATCGCGAAATTTATTTTATTTATTTTATTCTGTCCTAAAGGTAGGTGTATATAGTTATAAAAATAACCACAATCATCTGTACATTAGTAATCTTTAATATTTAATTACAGCTCTTGTTGGAATATTCATACCTTTTTTTCCACATACAGCCACGGGACATCCCATTATTAAGAATCATCTGCCTATTTCTTGCAAATATACATGCAATAACTGTCAATCAAACATTTTTTATCATATAAAAACTAATTTTATAATGGAACCTCCTCACCGTAACAATGTAAGATAATGTTAATTAATCTATAATGTTGTATAAAAATTAATAATGCAAGGAATCGAAGTGGATGCAACTTTAGAGGAATTTAAAAATTACAATCATAGTACAATTACAATATACTCACACATACATAACACTCAGCGTAAAACGCTACTTTTATTGTGTTTTGAAGAATGAGTGATGATATCGGAGGCATTAAAAATTGACGCTTAAGCGGTGAAAAAAGCTGGCAACACAACCAATGCGCGTGCACAAACAATTGTTCATGGGCGGCGGTGTTCTCTAGTATTGCCCAAATGCAAGCCCAAGACTGATCGTGGTAGGACTTGAGCAAGAACAAAAATAAACCTGCACGAATCTTGCGTCTTGCAGTTTTTTTTTGGCAGTGATTTTTGGAATCATTCATTCTTATTAAATATTTAGACATATTTTATAAATCTGGTTGGTCTTTACTATGGCTATGCTAATTAAACCTTAAAAATGTTCCTACTCTAATAGGTTTTTCTAAGATCTGATATAAACTTTAATAAATATTAATAGTCTAATAGGTCATTTCAAGACATGCAAAACTCTTGCTAAACTCTTGCAAGACCTAGACTGGAAGCGCAATACAAAACCAGGACCAATACCAGGTGTATTGGCGCAAGACCAAAACTAAGCTTATCTTGCATTTGGGCAACACTAGACTTCTCTTACCATTGGAAGTGTTCTCTATATTAAAGAGCCACCTACTCCGTTGTCCGCTATACAATAAAAAAAATAAACACATCGGTACTAGAATATTATTGTCTGAAATTATTATCACGCAGCAAGCGCTTTAAAGACGTGTCACTCAATCAGTCACGTGTCGATGTAATGATTGTTATCCGATAGGCAAAGAATTGTCCAATATGGCCCCTGGAGCCCTTGGAGCCCCTGTTTGCAAACAAACTAATGGAACAATACATTCAAACACTGCAATATCAAAGATCGCTTGCGGTTTTAATTGATGTGAGTTTGTGGTGCGACCGCGCAGCATCGAATCGCACTACGGGGTGGCTCTTTTTGTTCCCCGAAAGGTGATTTTCACAATAAGAATACAATTCTAATTGAAGCGTGATTCTCATTTACAATTTATTGTATAGTTTACGTCATAAATGTATCTTTATATCTGAATGCCTCGTAAATAAATGGTTTAAAATAATTACCATCAAGTGAGAGGTACCGGCTTCGAATCGAACAACAAAAACAACAACAAACAAAAAAAAACTTAGAAAGACGGCAACACAAGCAATGCGTGAAGTGAACTGTGGGCGCGGATGTCCATGGACGGCGGTGTTCTTTTCCATATAGAATACCTTCCTGCTCCGTTGTCCGCTATACCATAAAAAACTGTGGTTATTTTATACATTTATAATGTATTGCAAAAAGAGTTTAAAAAATAAATATTATTGCACAAAGCTATCTCCGTTATTAGTATTATTAGTATTTGCATAAAAAAATGAATTTAACAAAAATTATTTATTATTTTTTTAAATTATTTATTAAAATTAAGTTCAGAATGTGAAAATAAATTAATATTTGTATCTCTGAAATTAAGGATAATATTTATATATTGAGTAGATGCCATAACATAATCTTCACTTAAGTTACGCTAACAATATTATCTGAAAATAAGGGAACGATTATAAAAGTATATCTAATAAAACCTCTCCACACAATACATTTTATTTAGTATTTAACATAAGTTTTTATCATTTTCGGCATTGCGCCTAGTGTCACTCACACACACAATTCGTCCATGGACAGTGATAGCGCCAAGCGCGGCAAAGGTCAAATCAAGAACTACTAATTTCATAGGTACTGACACTTACAAAAATGTGATCACTAGTCGCAAAGCTCAAAAATAAGTAAAAGAAGAAAAATTTCTTTACATGTGTTAAATGTCTTCTATTTTGATTCCAATGGCATGAAATTCATAAATTCATGTTCATAGATCTTAAATCATAATTTGACCTACTGTCTGTGTAAAAAAGCACGGATTTTTTTTAATGAAAATCTTTGGGTCAATACCATTATTAAGTCTATTGATAAAAAGGATTCATTTGTTATGAATTCTCTTTGCTGGTGTCGCGGTTCTCGTAAATCATAATATGGAACCCTTGTAATTCTCCACACACATAGCAACAAAACATTCGTTCACAATCAACGATTGTTCGTTTCTAATATGATTTATATTAGCTGGGTGGTATTGTGCTAACATAGTCCAATACATGTTTTTAAGTAGGAATTCCATATTGAATTGGGTTAGAGTTGATCACTTCTCCCACGATTTTATTGAATTCTATTGCTACTAAATGGATTTAATAGAAAAAAAGCAATCATTCAAAAAAATAACTCCCAAATAGACTGCAGTACTAAATTACTAATTATATATTTACTAAGACTAGTTGCTATGTGATCTTTTTGATGGGCTATCTCAGTAAGACAAATCTGGTCTGTAAAAATAACCTGACAACCTATTGGAAAAGCTAAAGAAATTCAAATAGGTAATCGAAACAAGTCTTTGATGCAATTTGAATAAATCAGTAATAATAAAATCTTTTAAAATTATAAATCTATAATTTTCTCATAAAAATTGGTGTTGACGTCGAGTTTTGAGAGAAAATTTCAATGACCTTAATTTACTACTAAAAATCATATATATTCATCAATATATATATTTGATATATATTGTTTTTAATTAAATGCATATATCGTCGAATGAAGGTAATTAAAAGCATATTAAATATCTTATTTACGAGTATATTCAGTGTCACCTGTCGATCATTCATTCATAGTCCATTGGCTTTCATTTAAAAACAATTAAATAGGAGTGTGATTTTTATATAAAAAGAAATTAAGATAGTCATTATTAACCAAGATTAGCTATACTTCCCCAAAATCGGCGTGCATAAAACCTTATCGCTGAAATATTCAACCTTTTTTTACCTTATCCCTTCTCGACTTAGACAAGTCAGGAAATTGCTCTCCTGCCATTATTTTTCGAGTTCCATACTTTTTTTCGAGAGCTTCTCAATTTGTATAGTTCTTAGGTAAATTAAATTAACATAATCTGTTAAGGGTTTGTCAAATGAATTTAATTCAACGATAAACATGCTTATAATTAAATTTTAAAAAGTTATTTCTATTTACTTTTGTTGTTAAACCAAAATAAAAAGTCGATATAAAAAGTTCTTCTAATGACAAGAACCTACTTTTTCGAGCTATGTAAGCTTTAATTTATATTGTTCATAACCTCGAGAACTTGAATGCAAAACTGAGTGTACACAAAAGAAATATTATCAGACATTATCAGGCCAGGGCATTGCAAACTAATTTACACTATGACACCATAATACGTACAAATCAAAAGAAAACAATGTAAATCAAGATATTAATTATTATGTTTATGGTTAGTAGGTAATAGGAAGAATGCTTATCAGAAGGATGTGCTTTTCTGAGCATAGTTTCTGAAATCGAGGCTCAAATAGACTCTAGATCAAATCATCTAGATCGAAAATGTTATAAGGTCTGTGTAACATGGACTTTCTGAAATATTTCTACAATATTTTCTTCAATATCTTTAAACTCATGCTTCTATAAAATCTTTCCCCCACATTATTTTCAGTTAGCCCACTTTTCATGAATGTATTTAGATGTTAGGCATGGGTTTGCGTGTCCATATTTGGTGTTTGGGATGTCCAATAATAATGTCTATAATATTAATTATCAGAAATGTATTTTTATGGCAGTGTTCCGCAAAGTGTGTACCGCGGCACACTGGTGGTTAGGTGGTTAGGTGTCGCCATGGTCGCTCGTTGTTGCGCCTCGGATAATTCAGGTTGTCTTACAAATTCATTGTAAGTATTAACTAAGGGTAAAGACACTTGAGTATTATATACGCGAGCGCATACAGCGCGATAGGTTTTTGTTTTATTGTTTTATGTGTAATAAATAAATGTTGATTAATAATGATATATGTGATTTTTTTATTGTGACGTGACCTTTTAAAATTTATTTTTACCTATCTATACTTTGAACAAAAAAAGTTTGCGGAACACTAGTATAGAGAATAAAAAAGCAGGCGGGTCTTCTATATGGTGGTGGCGAACACCGCTGCGCATAGACAACCTCCACTCACTCTGTGAAACATAGTACAAGTACCGTTTCACACTGTGTATTCTGTGAGTCAAGCCTTTGACAAACTCTTCCAGAAACCGAATATATTATAAATTAAAATATAATTGTCCGGACCGGGATTCAAACCCGATACCTCTCGCTTCATGGTAGACTAATAAAACCACTTAGCTAAGAGGCTCTCAAAAATTTATGTCTTATTATTCTCAATGGATAATATACTATCGCTATGATATATATATTCTATAATATGAATATAAATGACAGGTATTCATGGAGGTCCAAGGGAGAGGCCTATGTCCAGCAGGGGACGTCTTACGGCTGAAATGATAATCATGATGATGAATATAATATATATGGTTTCTATTGAACCGTGAATTTTTACCCGTGGGATAGCCATGCTGACGCACTAATTAGGCAGGCGTGTCGGAAATGATACCACGGGCTCACGGAATACTCAGCGTGAAACGGTACTTGTGCCGTGTTTCGCAGAGTAAGTGAGGATATATGATATAGGCCCTTAAAAATGGCGCTTAAGCGGCGTAAAAATCCGGTACACAACCGATGCACTGACTGTGGCGCGGTTTTACATAGGCGGTGGTGTTCTCTTACCATATAGGAGACCCACCTGCTCCGTTGTCCGCTATAGAATAAAATATCCTAATAAACACCGAGTCCAAATATGTGACTCCCTTTTAGACGTTGAAAATGACACAGGAGCGTTTTCGTAGAAGGAACAAAAAGTACCGTTAAACTAAGCCTTGCGTACCTGCCTGCTGATCGATGGCTTTTAATTCCTACGAAATCTTTTTTGCCTCAAATCATATGAACATTTACACCTCTAAAGCACGTTTTGCTTTATAGGTGTAAGCTTTAGTACTGTTAGTAGATTTGTAGGTGAGTTAGAACGTGATTTTTGTGTTTATTACTTTATTTGGACAAGATAACAGTTAACTAATGAAGGTCAGAAGGTTCAGGTATAACGTTATATTATAACGTGCGCCAACGTTAATTGAATTTATGTCAATCAAGTATCAATTAATGAAATTATATCATTTCATCATCATCATCACTTCAGCCGTAAGACATCCATTGCTGAACATAGGCCTACCCCTTGGACTTCCATGAATACCTGTCGGAGGCGACCTGCATCCAGCGTTTTCCGGCGACCTTAAGGTCGTCTGTCCATCTATATCCATTATTTCTAAAAAATATGATATAGCTGGTGGGTTATAAATGGTATGAAAATACCGCCGCCCATGAACAACCGCGCCAGGTTGCTGGCTTTTTACGCTGCTTAAGCAATATAATATCAAGGGCCTCCGATATTCTCAGTCTCTCAGCGAAACACAGTACAAGTAACGTTGAAACGTTACTTGTACAGCGTGAAAGCTAAGTATTCTGTGAGCCCGTAGAATCACTTCCGACGAGCCAGCTCAAATTGTTCGTCAGCATATGCTTCAGCACGGCTAAGAATTTATACACTCGCTGTGCCTCTTATTTAATATTTCACTTATTTAATTATTTTTTAAATTATAATTGTTCGGACCGAGATTCGAACCCCATACCTGTCGCTTCATGATAGTCTTATTAAAATACTAAGCTACTAGGCTCTTAAAAACAACACCATTCATTTTACAAATATTATTACTTACTTACATGTTATTAAACCATTCAGCGATGAAGAAGAATGAAATATAAAACTGGTCTGAGAGATGAGATTGTGTCCTTTGGGTGTTACTGAGTCTTATGAAATCATATATTTTTTATATAATATAGCGGACATCGGAGCGGGTGGGTCTCCTTTATCGTAAGAGAATAGCGTCGCCCATGGACAACCACGCCACAGTCTGCGAATTGGTGGTGTTGACAGCTTTTTGCGCTACTTAATTGGCATTTTTTAGAGGCTTCTGATATCCTCACTCAGGGAAATACAATAAAAGCACTGTCTCAAGTACAAATATCATTTCCCACTGAGTATTCTGTGAGCGTGAGATATCACTTCGGACGAGCCGGCCGAATTAGTCTGTCAGCATATGTTTCTGCATGGTTCTCCCACGGGTTACGTACAACGTACAATAATTTTTGGCAAAATACCTAATATAAATACATAATTACACAAACTTAGATGGGACCATATATAAATATTAATAATAAATAAATAAATATCTAATCTGATTGATTACTGTTTATTTCATTAATGAGTGGAGACTTTTCTTGACTCCATAGGGGTCTGTGGCTGTAATACGTTGAGAATTGCTAACATATAATATAACTCTTTTGGAGTCTTCTGTGCTTTCCTTGTCGAAACATTGAATTTTATTTCAAACTCGTGAACCTTTTATTTAATGTTCTATGCTCGTGACCAAATTATCTATAAAAGCGATTACAAGCTTTATTTGAAAATAACAAATTTAATAATCGTGGAGAACCTGCTGCAATCGGAAATGAAAGATGCGCGAGCCAATTCAAATGCAATGTTATCGATACAGCAAAATATACAAAATTAATATCACAGTGAATCGACAATAGCGTAGAACAAAAGCACTTATTGTGATAAGAAGCCATAAGTTACGACGCGTGCGCTTTGTTGCCGTATGAAAGGATGCCGCCTCCGTACAGAGCCAACTATTTGCATATCTGATGCCTCCTGCTAACTCTGGCTTAAGGGAAGTCGCGTGAAGGTTTTTACACGCCCTGGCGAGAGCTTACTTCTCGAAATACGCGTATTATGTTTTATATTTTTAACTCTATTTGTAAAAAAATAGTAACTATTTAACCTTTTAAAAATATGCAATTTAAAGTGATAACACGGGCTCACAGAATATTAAGCATGAAACGGTAGTTGTACTTAAATGGTACTTTTACTATGTTTCGCTGAGTGAGTGCGGATATAAGAGGATTTTTTGTCAGATATATCTATTTCAAGGCTACCTAGAGTTGCATAGACAGAGAAAAACAGATAATCCATTGATAAATGATAAGTTAGGCATCACGTGGCGCCGCGTGACATATTAACATGTATTTGAATTGATTGACAGTAAAGGCGGTGATTTTCCACAGCAGCTGGTAACTCAGTGATCTTGTACCTACTCACTCAACACCTATCAACCGAAGACCTGAACTCAAACTTCGGGAAGTCAAAATAAAGTCATATAATATACTAATACTAATAATTAAGATATAGGACTAAAAGATTGTTTATCAAAATCGAACTAAAATCAACCATTTAAATGTATGCAACGATTCTATAATTTATGATAAATGAATTTGCCAATTAATAAGTTTCCAGCTGCTGCTCTGAACATCGTTTTTTTATCTTTGTTTTTATTCTTTAGCAGACAACGGAGCAGGTGGGTCTCTTATATGGTAAGGGAACACTGCCGCTCATGGACAACCACGCCACAATCCGCGCATTGTTCTTGTTGCCGGATTTTAAGCCACTTAAGAGGCAATTTTAAGGGTGTCCGATATACTTATTCACTATGCATAACACAGTACAAGTACTGAATACAAGTAACAAATGTTTTTCTCAATTAATAAGTTACCCGCTGTTGCTCCGATGTCATCATTTTTTTTTAAATCTAATTTGAAAGATAAAAACATCACCATGATATGAGAATGTTTTGAATTTGATTCAATAATTTTTCAAAAACATTCTGTAAATATATAGAAATATGTTTTTAAAAGAGATAGCAATAAATAAATTCTGGTGATGGCCGGTAGCCGTTGGAAGGACAAATTTACATCGGGATTTCGTGTATCTACATTATGACAGGCAGTCACATTTAGTCAGGTTTTTGTGAGTGCTCGGGGGCACTCGGAATCTCAGTCGGCATGTTTAATTCATTGGAATTCATTAGCGATAGTTTTTCAGCGTCTCTGCTGTTTATAATACACATTTTGTCCCCTGGAAGACCTCACCAAAATGTTATGGCGCTGCTTAGCTTTATCGATCCAAACTAATTTTTTCTACTCACATACCTTGTTGACATAAGGAATCGTCGGCTGCAAATCCTAACCAACATTAAAAAGTCTTGCTAATTTCGTATATACCGAGGCATTGTCTTGTACCAAGTGGTTATCAAGCTTTGGTATAACCTATGCAAATAATTAGAACAACAGAGTAAACAGAGTATTAAGTAGTAAGTTCACTATAACGTTCGAATATTAAATATGTATTCAATTGACTTCCACTTTGATCATATTAATTTGTATGTAATTTACATTATTTGACTTTAGGCCATTTGTTTTTTGTTGAAATATATATATATTCCTAACTACTTTTTAGTTTTTTTTTTAAATAAAAGCTTACTTTTGTATAAAAACGTAGTGCAAATTGTCGAGTAATACATCTATTTATTGATACAATATATGTCAAACAGATTAATCGTCACGGGTTTATTATCCGTAATATTTAGTAAAAAGCTATATCGGAGTTGGCACGTGCGGAAACTTCCTCGCGCTAGTTTTTTACGACAAAACAACCCGGAAGTAATGTTTCAAGAGCATTACGCACAGATCATTAAACACTCGCTGAAATGCCCTGTACATATAAACTAGTTGGAGGCTGCGGCTCCGTCGACGTTGAATTCTCAAGTTCTTTCTCGTGGGAGAGCCATTCAGAAGCATATTCTGACGCATTAAATTGGCCGGCTACCACGGGCTCACAGAATACTCAGCATTAAATGGTAGCTATACTTGAAACAGTGCTGTGAAACTGTATTTCGCTGAATGAGTGAGGATATCGGATTCCTTTAAAAATGATGTGTTAAAAGTGGCGTAAAAAACCAGCAACACAACCAATAAGTGGACTGTGGCGCAGTTGTCCATGGGCGGCGGTGTTTTGTTACCATATAGGAGACCCACCTGCTCCGTTTCCGCTATACTATATAAAAAAGTACCTACAGTTTCACGAGGTGTTTTGTAAGGCCGCGGTATCACTCGAATCTAATAATAATGATTTAACCTAACAAATTAACACATAAAAGAAAAGGTCTCAGAACAGATTCGGTTACTGTTTTTTTACTTGTATATACATATAGCCACACTCTGTACTAAAATTTACGATGCGTCGGAGGGTCGTTCGCCATAGTTATTATAATGACAGCGGAAATTAATGTCGTCATTATTTTATGACATCTTCATTCAGGGCCCGTTGAATTGGTCATGCCATCCCGCCGGTTCGAGAGACCGGGAAACACGAGTTACTGCTCTTATAAAAAAATCTAAGCTTGTATAGATTAATTTGAACTATAAAGCGATAAAAAATGAACTAATTTTAAATAGAAATAATTGTCTTCGACAAGAGATCTTTCACCGGTGGGAGAGCCATGCTGAAGTATATGCTGACGCACGAATTGGGCCAGCTCTTCCGAAGTGATTTCACGGGCTCAGAGAAGACTCAGCGTGAAACGGTACTTGTACCGTGTTTCGTAGAAAAAGTGAGGATATCTGAGCCCCTTAAAATGCCCTTAAGTGGCGTAATAAGCCGGCAACACAACCAAAGCGCGGACTTTGGCGGGGTCGTTCATGGGCGGCGTTGTTCTTTTACCACATAAGAGACCTGTTCCGTTATCCGCTATAGAATAAAAGTAATTATATTATTATTTAAATATTAAACAATATTTTTTTCATTTGTACATTTTCCTTTGGAAAATACCTAAAGTAAAAAAAATCTGTTTTCAAAGAGTTTTAAAATGAAGGTAAAATACCTTTTTATCGCTGCAGTAAGCAACAAGTTGTAAGTAGTCTTAATTCCAATATTGTAGTTATTTTGTTTTTTTTTAAATATTTAATTCCTTTAAAATTTATTAAATAAACTTCCAGTTCCTGTAGTTTTATTGATAACATAATAATTAATAGTTACGCTAATAAATTGTTTTATGGAAATGATGTCAAAGGAGCAGAAGACTCACCGGATAAGCGGATCTCCATCCATGGACACCCCTAGCCCTTGAATCCCCAAGTCGAGGTTCGTATCTCGCAGGAGACGCCCTTGCGCTAGTCGCAGCATAAAACCCAAAGTCCCAAAAGTCCGCGAGAAGCTGTGAAAGCCTAATACCAACAGCGATAGTCTTTTAAAAAATACCCTTGAAGAACCACGGGTGCGGTGTTGGCCTTTATGGAATAGGTACACTCTTTTCTTTACGATCCCAAGTCGTATTGATATTAACTACATAATTATGAAATATAATTTTATATTGATTCAAATATCATTACGACGCCATCTTTTATAATTTGTATTTACTATGGTTAGATATTAGCTTTTATATGTATATACGCCATCTATTGTAGACAAAAGATATTGCAATGACATAACGCAATTTCTTATTATTACAGTAGTTGTATCTTGTGAATTTTGTATACTTCACAAAATATTGAGATGTATATACTACACAGGTATTAAGGCGGCTATTTAATTTAGAATGTTATGTTTCGAATTAACTAAATCCTAGTTTGACTGTAAATATTTATACATCATAATGTTGCCACGAAAATTGAAATCTTCTTAGATTTAGTCAACTTCGAAGAGAGGGCGCTGCATTAGTTTTATTTTATTTTATATCTCGTTCGCAATTCTTTACTCAGATACTCAGTAAATTTAATTTTATATTTTTAGTTTTGGTTCTAGATTCTTTCAAATTTGTAATTTATTTTTATTCTCAGAGATCACCGCCGCCCATGAACACTAGCGCCACAATCCGAGCATTGGTTGTGTTGCCGGCTTCTTACGCCGCTTAAGCGGAACTTTTAAGGGCCTCCAATATCTTATTCACTCTGCGAAATAAAGTACATGTACCGTTTCACGCTGAGTATTCTGTGAAATTATGATGATTGTAGCTATATTACTCTATCTGCAATCAATCTAATTAAAACATGATAGTCTTATTTTTGTAAATTTCCCTACAATGCATGTAGCATAGTCAAAGTGTTTATAATGTAAAGTATTTATCTTATTTTATATATTTCTTTTAGAGTTATGTGTAGAGAATTACGAAGTTTTGCAACGGCATTGCAATTTAAATTACCTTGTTTATAAACAATTTCAAATTTATACTCTTTTAATTTAAGATGTCAATCATTTAGTCGGCTGTCTGGATCTTTGACATTAAATAACTAAAGTTCGGAACAACATCAAGGTAAGCAACGATCATATATTTTTACATCGAATAAAAGAACTTAAAATTTATCTCTTCCTATTTGGCCTTGGGCAGTAAGCGGACATTACATCGTATCCGGCCGGTTTTGTTTTAAATAATTTTTAAATATATTATTTGTAGGTATAGTCTGGAGATATAATAATAAATAAATAAATCCTTTTTTCTACAATATTTTAATTAAAAAGAAACTATGTTTTGACTATTTAAAACAAAAATGGCGGCCGCGGCGGGCGCATTCAACACTAGACAAACGCGTGTCATATGAACACTTAGGTAGCGTGCGTTGATCGCTTGTCATTTGAACGTACTCTACTCGTTTACGATGAGCATGAAGCGTGTTATCGTTACTATGGCAACGGATACCTGTTACTGCCAATAAAACATCCGACACCAATCTGATTTCTAAAGATTAAATCCAAAACACTTGTGTTAAATAATGTGTTATCGAGTGTCAAGCGGTGCAATACGATCTCGGTGGTTGTGTTCTATATTTGAAATTGTGTTTCACATCGAGTGACGGTGACGTGCGGTGCCAACGGTCACGTCAGGCTGATGTGCTGCGTGCTAGCGGCGCTGCTCGAGCGGTGGTTCCTGGCTGTTGAGGGCGCGCTGCGTAGGGCAGCCGGGCGCTCGCATGAGCGTGTCGGTACGCTCGGTTCTGGTGGAGGCACCGCAGCCCAAGCCCAAGGGACCTTACACGTTTGCTAGCCAGCCCCGAGCGCTATATCACAATGCAAAGCTGCGTAAAAACCCTTCCTGGTGAGTAGATCATATTTATACTTTTACATACCTATATCCATATTACGACGAGGTTACTAGCAATAATAGCATTTTATTATAAAAACTACTATTTTATACATATATATTGATTTACTTATATATTGTGTAGCGGATAATGGGGCAGGTGGGTCTCCTATATTATAAATAGAATACCGCCACCCAGGGACAACCGCCACACAGTCTGGAAATTGGTTGTGGCCCACGGATAAATATTTCTGAAAAAACGGGTGAAATAATTATTATTCCACCACGATATAACACCGTTTCCATAAACACGCATATATTACATATTACTATTTATTTTATTTCATTGGTTTACCAAATTAAGAAATGGAATCAAACCAATTGAAATTTGTAACAATACACAATTAGTTTACCCTTATCGGCAATAATTTTAATGAAAAATTGTTGCAATGTAGCATCAAGCAACTTCAATATTAATAGATTATTCAGATCTGCTCTGAAACTGATCACATTTATTAAAAATTGGTCTTTGAACTTAATATATCTGTTGTAGTATTAATTTTCATGTAAATGTTGCTGGAAACGATAATATTTTCATTGTTGTAAGTTCTTATCGGCTATGTTTAAATAAATAATATATTTTAAATAACTTTCACATTTTTTGCATAAAAGATAGCTACATTTAATATATGTATATAAAATTCAATTTATATCGATACACTTTGTATATAATGAATAAGGGCCATGTGGCCGAGCGGTTTTTTAAGCTCCTGTGACGATCATGGGTTCGATCCTCGGTCCAATTGAATTTATATTACATTTAATTTTTACATAAGTGTAAGTATTGGTAAAGTTCTTTGTTAACTTTAAATTACTAATTTGATGTGTTTATTACAATTTTTCAATTTACAATAATCTTGCATAATCATTGCCTTTCCGTGAGTGATACCATCGTCCAAAGTGATACGATAGACTAACAAAATGCTCTACGTGTGGACTGTGGCGCGGTTGTCCACGGGCGGTGGTATTCTCTAACTATATAGCATATCCACCTGTCCGTTGTCCGCTGTATCATAAAATAATTGAGAATCTAGAGAGCCTCGTATCTAAGTGGTATAATAAGTTTATAATGAAGCGAGAGGTAGCGGGTTCGAATCCTGGTCCGAACAATTATAAATTAAAATTTAATTTAAAATTTATTCGATCTCTGGAAGGGGGTGACCGGACCAGTGTCTTAATACTGTCGCACCCATGGGAGAGCCATGCTGACGCACCAATTGGGACGGTTCATCTGAAGTGATACCACGGGCTCACAGAATATTCAGCGTGAAACGGTGCTTCTACTATGTTTCGCAGAGTGAGTGAGGATATCAGAGACTCTTCAAAGTGCCGCTTAAGCGGCGTAAAAATCCAGCAACACAACCAAAGCGCGGTCTGTGGCGCGGTTGTTCATGGGCGGCGGTGTTCTCTTACCATATAAGGAGACCTTCTCCGTTGTCCGCTATAGAATAAAAGAAAACTCCGAAAACGTACGTGAATCGCTGATTTTCTGCTGTGTCACGCTAAGATTAAAATCACTTTCGTTTTTATTGTTAATCCTTGGACGTCGCGTGGTGAGTGGCCAGCAAGGGTATATATTGCGTCGATGGGGTCGACACGCTAAGGCTATTATATCAACCCGTGACCGATGTTAGCTTATATATATTACAGTCGTTTTTAAATGAGTCAATATATATGGGATTCAGATTTTCCCAATAAACTAAGTACTTAATTACTGACAAATTTCATTTCAATTTTCTCAACTTGACTATGTTGATGGCGTCTTTCTCACTATCTATCTTATTATCTTTTATTTGTACTCGTGGGAGAGCCATGCTGAAGAATATGCTGACGCACAAATTGGGCCGGCTGGTCTTAAATGATACCACGGGCTCACTCAATACTCAGCAATGAAATGGTAGTTGTGTTTGAAACGGTACTTCTAATATGTTTCGCTGTAAAAAGTGCTGCTTAATAGCGTAATAAGTCGGCAACACAACTAATGAGCTAACTGTGCCGCGGTTGTCCATGGGTGGTGGTGTTCTCTTACCATATCGGAGACCAACTTGCTCTGTTATCTGCTATAACATTTTTTAAACCTACAAAATAATTTGTGAATTTAATTTTAACACGATGGAACTTCAATGTCTTAATAACAGATGTGCCTTAAAATTTTACTTATTTTAATATAAAAACTATATATTTTATTTATGTGATTTAATAATAAATATGATATATAATATGGTAATGATAATATGGTATTAACCTTATATTTAAACATGTTTAAGATAAAAATACTGTTTTTTTATGTTTTAAGCCAACTTTACTGAAGCCATTGCTTACCAAAGCCTTCCAAAATGCTTACAAATTAAGTTTGAAAAAGTTAACAAGAATTAAAACCACCTCACAAAGTAAACTAACTCTTTTCCATCAAATCTGAAGCCTTCGTTTGACGTCAACGAGAAAATATATTCATATAGTATATATAGGTATATCAAATTAGTAGCCACTAAAGAGTTTATTTAGATATTGCGTGAAAGATAAGTAAAATTTAAATATTGCTAGTGCCAAGGTCACCTTCACCTTGATTCTTTACGTTTTTCGGTTGTTATATAAAATTTGTATTATATATATATATATATTATATATTAGTAAGTTGAAGTGGCAATGGGCTGGCCGAATCGCTCGACGAACCGACAACGGATGGGGAAGAAAGGTTCTCGAGTGGCGACCGCGTACTGGAAAACGCAGAGTGGGACGTCCCGCCACACGATCGAAAGACGATCTGACGAAGGTCGCGGGCAACCGCTGGATCCAGATCGCTCAAGATCGCAGCGGGTGGGCGTCTTTGGGGGGAGGCCTATGTCCAGCAGTGGACTTGAATGGGCTAATGATGATGATGAACCATAAAAATTACAATCTTAGACTTTTCCATAAGGTAAATTAATATTTTACGTGGCAAATAATGAATTTAACATATAACTTTATTTTTTTCTACTTACATTTAAAATGTAATTTCAACAATAACAACTGTTTTATATTCTTTATTTTTGCGAACATAACTTAACATTTATCCATATCTTGTTTGAGCTCGAAAGTTACTTTTGGCCTGTATTTATTACAATTTTAGGTATAAATATTTACAATTTACTAAGTAGGTCATCATTAAGGATCCCGACTTTTCAGCTTTAAGTGGCTCTAATGAAACTGATTTTAACGTCTTCAAAGTTATTGTGTGGTTCTTGTTTTTTTTATTCTATAGCAGACAACGAAGCAGATGAGTCTCCTATATGGAAAGAAAACACCGCCGCCCATCAACAACCGCGCCATAGTCCGCGCATTTGTTGTGTTGCCGGCTTTTTACAACGCGTTTAAGGGCCTCCCATATCCTCACTCACTCTGCGAAACATAGTTACCGTACAGTCACACAGAGTACCGTTATACGCTGAGTATTCTGTGAGCCCATGGTATCACCTCGGACGAGCCGGCCCAATTAGTGCGTCAGCATATATTTCAGCATGGCTCTCCCACTAGTGAAGTGCTAAAGAGAGCGCTTGCGCGTTATGTGACGCAGTGGATATCGAAAGGTCGTAACTGCCCTGATGTAAATAACCAGCGGGCAGCTTTCACTGGCGATCGGAGTGTGTCCGCCGTCACCCGCATCTCGCCCCTCAACACGAAGCAGTAAACGATGCCACCAGGCATTCAGGCCGATGAGTCAAGTTTTACCGTTATCGAATCGGCAACGCGGGACGAGCAGTCAGTCATAGCGCGAAATGTCAACGTTGTAAGGCCGCTTACGCGCGATGAGCCAGTTTCGCGTAGCATGCTGGACAGCAAGTTCTCTCAGGCTCTGGATGCAAAGCTGCGGCGGTTGAAGGCGGTTGGTAAAACCGCATCGGAGAAGCCTCGGTTTGTGACGACGGTTCGAAGTGGAGAATTCTTGCCGCCACCGCCGCCGCTAGCCAGTCTGCTTCGTTTAACACCTGCGCCGCTCTACGCCTATTCCAGCAGGCCACAGCCGCTCGCGACGCGCAACAAGAGAGCCACACTGCTGAGACAGTTTGTTGATTTTAATCCACATTTTTACCTAGTTAACAACTCTTTGAGTATTATTTATTTTTTTATAGTATAGCGGACAACAGATCAAGTCGGTATTTTATATGGTAGGAGAAACCCGCCGCCCATCACCAACTGCGCCACAGTCCGTGCTTTGGTTGTGTTGCCGGCTTTTTACACCGCTAAAGTGGCATATTCTCACTCTCTCAGTGAAACACAGTAGAATCACCGTTTCAGGTAAAACTACCATTTCACGCTAAGTATTCTGTAAGCCCGTGGTAGTTCGGACAGTGTGCGACAGTATTAAGACATTCACCCGGCCACTGTCGAGCCCTTACAGAGACCGAATAAATTAAATTTTAATTGTCCAGACCAGTATTCGAACCGATATCTCTCGCTTCATGCTGGTCTTATTAAAACACTTAGCTAAGAGGCTATCAAAATTGTATTTCGTATCGATTGCAAGGTATACTGACAGATACATGTATGATAATCCGTGCAATTAACTAGAAAACTAATTCAAATGTATATTATTAATGTTCATACAAATATGGAGTTCAATAAGTTTCACCATTCTGCAATGGTTTTACTACATGGAAAAGCCAAAGCTGCGTCAAGTGTTAGGTTATGTTAGGTATGGAAAACAAATACCGACGCGAGGGAGGTAGTGGGGTGGTCAGGCGGTCAGTGCCCCCTCCCGCTTGGTCTGAGGAAACGAGGTCAATAACCTCCACCCTTATCTTGCTTACGAGTTTAGCACTAGCCCAGAGCTTTCCGACCTGGGAATACACCTAAACTTCCCTTAGGGCTTAGATTGTTCAACTAATTAACAGTTCTTAAATTAATAGAGCTTAATACAGAATTTAATTAAAAGCCGGCAACACAACCAATACGAGGATTGTGGCGTGGTTGTTCATGGGCGGCGGTGTTATCTTACCACATAGGAGACCCATCTACTCCATTGGCCACTACAGAATAAAAAAAAAATAATGTCTTTTCTATAAAAATAAATAATATTTATTTGCTATTAAAATTTCAACAGATTACGAAGGGCCTATTAAATCTAGTTACATTGCATAAGTGATTATCTGGGTACAGTGAAACTAACAATGATCATGATTTTAATTTATAAAACTTAATTCTACGCTTGGTCTAATTTAATCGTGTCTGAACTATGTACGTGTTCTATCATCATCATCATCATCATCAGCCCATCTAAATCCACTGCTGGACATAGGCCTCCCCCAAAGACGCCCACCCGCTG
>DWCF01000967.1:0-35758 GCA_018230265.1 Delias oraia
TAAAGCCAAGCGTCTGACATTGAATATAAACCGATTGGAAAACGTCACGCACAGTTAGATCTGAAACACTTTTAACTAGTATTAAGACACTTGTCCACCCACTGTCAAGTCCTTATAGAGACCGAATAAATTATAAAATAAATAATAATTTATAAATTGCCGGACCGGGAATAGAACCCGGCACCTCTGGCTTCATTGTAGACCTATTAAACCACTTAGCTACGAGGCTTTATTTACTATAGAATTGCCAAGGAAATATTGAATAGAACTATAAACTAGGAAATAGTTTTAATATTGTAGACGTAATATAAGACGGAAATAGAATTATTTCAAGAATGACATCCTCTATTCCTTTATTTTCAATAATAAATTCTTTTCAGACCAAGGATCGAACCTGGTACCCATAACGTAACGGTAACTTACTAGATTCTTCTACCACGACACCCTTAACGACGTTTCTAATCGATCATTAATGCAATAAATTAAAAATGGCGAATATAGGTCAGGTATTGAGTTGGTATTTAAATTTTAATTCGAAGAGACATAACTTCATCTGGAGCATTAGGTCGTCGTAGGTACAATTACGTATTTTCTATGGTACAGTATACAATGGGCAGGCTATAGGCTCTTCTCTGTGGTAAGAGATTACCGCCGCCCATGAATATCCGCACTTTAGTTGTGTTGCTGCCTTTTTACGCAGATTGATCATTTTAATTTCAAGGATCTCCGTTTCACGCTGAGCATTCTATGAGCTTGTAGAAACATTTCGGACAAGGTGGCTCAATTAGTGCGTCAGCATGGCTCTCTCCCGGGTAAGACAGTGTTAAGAGGCTCGCCCGGCCACTGTCAATCCCCTCCAAAAACCAAATCAATTACATTTTTTTTATTCGGATCGGGGATCAAATCCTATATCTCTAGTATTGTGAAAGGCTTATAAAACTACTTAGCTAAGACGCTCTGAAAAATTACTCTTACGATGCAATTACAACTTTACACTTTTATATACTAAACTACTTTTAACTTTTTGTTTTCTACAGGTTTAATAAAATATTTTGTATTTGATATCCAAACTTTTTCTGATATTATATGTGTTTTTTGTGCGCAAAAAACCGCCCCTCAGCCACTTGTGGTGAGGCATACAGACCAGCCTTCATTTAAACATACCTTAATTATTTAGATTGTTTAAATGTTGTACTGTAAGTTTTAAATAAATAAAAATCCGACTAAAATTACTATTAAAGTTGTATTTAGGAACAAAACTCTATTTATATCTATAGATTTAAAGTATTCTAATCATTATTTTAGACAGACAAATTATAATTACATGTGAAATAAATAATATCTATCTATTCCAGTCTTTTAACTATAAAAAAAATATAATATTGTATAAAGTAAGGTACAAAGGAAATATTATTATATATTAACATAATATAATTTGTAAACTAATGTTAAAATTTATAAGCAAACTCGTTTGTATGAGGAGTTGCTCTAAAAAACGCCTTGAGAAAAATATTTCGGTACTTAAAATATACTATAATTTGTTCCCTTACATTAGATTATTATAGAAATAAGTTCTTTGTAACATTGGTTTATTTTACATATGGGAGATCCAAGTTGAAACATATGCTGACGCATTAAATAGGCCAGTACCAGTCTCACAGAATACTTCAGCATGAAATAGTAGTTGTACGTGAAATGGTGCCTCCTGTGTTTCGATGAGTGAGGATATCGGAGGCCCTTAAAAAATGTCGCACAAATGGCATAAAAAGCCGGCAACACTACCAATGAGCGTTGTATATGCGCGACGATGTTCTCTTTTCATATAGGAGACGCATCCGCTCCGTTGTACGCATAACTATAAAAAAGATTCGTGTATATATTTGGTAGAGGAAATAAAAGTAATAGTTTAACACATTTTACATATTTATTGATATTATTTACATAATTAGTGACCACACTTATTGAGCTAGGTATATAATGTGCAAGATTTCCATGTAATTAAATTACATTAATAATTACAGTAACTAAGTGGTTTGGCAGGAATTTTCTAGAGAGATTGAGAAAAATTCGATTTAAACAAAAAGAATATACTAACAATAGGTAAAATTTATATCAAATACTGCATAAAGTGAGCTCAATATTTGGCTTTCAATAGAATTGGCACAGTATGTTAGCCATGTTGAAACGTAAAGCTCCTCAAGCCTTAATTCAATAAATTCCCAAGATAAATACAGGTGTATACTCATTCATACAATCGTGATGCATAATTTTAAAATAATATTTAACCATTGGAGACAAACAAATACAGCAGCTATGTCTAAACTCCAACCAATGTCTAGGCAAAGCTAATTCCAATTGAATGTACTAAAAAATGTCAAAAAATTTCCTCTTAAATCGCTGACTTGCTTCTTTTGCCACAATTGCGACTCAAAACATTTAATATAATAGTTTATTACTAGGCTTAATGATGATTTTAAACTAATTGCCAAGACTCAAGACTATAATAGAATGTATATATGCCATCTGTGGTGAAAGATAATAATGTAAACAAAAAATTGTATTTTTCTACTACTATTTCTTTATTAACGAATTTATTGTGATATGAATTAAGGTAAATGATTTGTTTACATTACCACATTCATAACAATTATATAAATATGCATGCAATAAGATATTGAAAAGTAAAAAAACCTAAAAATAGCGCAATTACATAACAAACACTATTTATATTACACATATTTAACTCTGTATAGTAAACAATTCCTCTAGATAGCTCATATGATTTGTAAAAAATAAAAATAAGCTGTATATAAATGAATGAAATATAAGTACATAATAAGAAAAAAAGATTCAAATCCATCAAATATTTAATAAATAATGCACCGGGCAAATTTTAAATCTAATTTAGCTACATATTAATTACAATATTGTAATAATTTGATTCTTCATAGTCATTTCAGAAAACAATTCAAAACATAATTTTAGTCACGGGAAGACATTTGCATAGAATACTTCAGCTATGAAAAGTTGTAAAAGAATACAGAAAATAAACAACAGATACGGAATAAATTATACTGTTTGAATAACCCCAATTCCCTACAAATTCAACATAATACGCCCGAGTAACTCAAACACTTTCGATGAATTAAATTCGAATTCTTAGCCGTGACTTTGAAAATTCTAAAATATAATTTTAAAATGCTAAATTAATGATTACATTCCTATTACATTCGAAATCGATGTATGAATCTAACCCGCACACTCAGTTGCTTCGAATAAATCAAACATTCCAATGCACAAATCACTAAACAATTTCACTGGATTTCACTATTAGGCGTCCGTTCTTTTCTCTTCACACTTAACTTTATACTAAGATATTTACTGCCGCTCCGGGAACTATACATACTCATTCGTACCGGGTTTATTGAGCGGTTCTTGGGCCTGAAAAATATATTTCTTTTAGTTTAAAGTTCACACAACATAACAAAACACTAAGACAATTTTGTATGCATTTTTACAAATATTCAACCAATCAGACCAAGTAGATCATTTTTTTATAGTATAGAGGACAACGCAGCAGATGTGTCTCCTATGTGGTAAGAAAACACCGCCGCTTATGGACAACCGCGCCACAGTCTGCGCATTGGTTGCGTTACCGGCTTTTACGTTGCTTAAGCGTATCTTGGGAAAATAAATAAATTACAGGTGTATTGAAATCTAATTACTTAAAAGGTACAGAAATATCTAACAAGTTAAAAAATCTCAACAAATTACATGTTTACTAATAGTGGACCATCATATCGGACAGTTTATACTCAATGGTAAAAATGAAGTATGTATATATATTATAAATATGAAAAACAAACTCGTAGATAATTATTAATGTTCTACAGCGGCTAAACTTACCAAAAGAAGCACTCAATGAAATGCATGAAAAATAATATTGGCATTACATCTAGAGATAGGCGTTAGATAAAAAAATAGCCTATCAAATAGCTATTTACAAATCTACGACAATTTGGCTATATTTTAATACTGACGCGGTAAAAATGTTGGCACGAATCTTCGCCCTTACGCTAAGTTCAAGTTTTTATAGACTTCTTAGATTGCTCTAGTAATACTAAGTACACGAATTTTAAAATGTCCTTAACTATGTTATTTACAGAGATTTCGTTGGGGGTTTTTACCATCTTATACCTCAGGCTTATTTGATCCGGTATGACGCCAATTTTTTGACAATAACAAAAAGGAAACACGTATTGTATGCAAATACAAACATGAAAAAGCCTTCATTAAATTCACAGGCTGTTTATTTAATTTTAACCTCAAGAAATGCACATCCGCCGACTTTTTTATCAGTATTAAAAATGAATATATAAAACAAAGGTATTTTTTTTATATTTGTGAACAAGTTTCATAATATTCTAAAAAAACTTTGGAATCCATTGAAAGTTTATAAAAATAAAGATATCATAAAATTCTTTGTTTTATTAATTAACTTTATAATTATCTTCCAACGTTGGGTAAGTTATTTGAATAAAATAACCGGATCAATTAAATAGCGACATTATTACCGTTATATACAGTCCATATGCAACATTAGCGAGTTCAAATTGGGGAGTGGGAGGATTAAAAATCTAAATTTAATCTATCTTAAACTATTTTGTATGTTAAGTGTGCATTCCATAGCAGTTAGAGCCCTCACCTCCTCAGCCACAGTACTCGGATAGAGTTTGCTGCCTGGCGCGTAGCCATTTTGCTCCAACGCGAACTGATTCTCCGTTGTCTTGCGGTACACGGGGTTGTCGAAGTTCATTGATGGGGCATTGCGGTTATTGTAATATTTATGTATCACAACGGCGATCTGGAAAGAGAAGGCGCGTGTTAGAAGTTTGTTATAGACTAGTGGACTCGGCAGACGTCGCCCTGTCCGAGACGTCACCGATCGCGCCCGACTTGCGTGACTTTTTTTATTATAATTTGGCTATGATATTGGCCAAATTATAATAAAAAAAGTCACGTGAAAGAGTAACAAAAATCCATCTATCCTCACAAAATTTCGCATTTATAATATAAGTAAATTAGTTTTATAATTTGTATAAAGGGCGACGCAACTGGCGGTTGTGTTATGGCAAGAGATCACCGCCGGCTATGTACAGCCGCGCCACAATCCTCAATTTGGTTGTGTTGCCGGGTTTTTACGGCGCTTGAGCGGTATAATTTCAAGGAAACTAATATCATCACTCACAACCACAGTAAAAGTACTGTTTCACGCTAGTATTTTTTGAGGTCGTGATATCACTAGGGACGAATCAGTGCTGTTTTTACGCCGATTGAACGGTATAATTTCACGGGCCACGGATATCCTTACCGACTAAACCAAACACAGTAAACGTACTATTTTAACTCTAGTATCTGAGAGCCCGTAGTGTCACTTAGGACGAGCCGGCCCTATCAGTGCATTAGCATGTTTCAGCATGGCAATCCCAAGGTTATAAGAAACAAACAGATAACTGCCAAATTTATCTTACACGATATTATATATTACGACAATTGCAGGCAAGCCCAAATTTTGAATGAAATTTTTCATCACAAAAGGTTGATTTTTATTCGCATAAAAAGGAATTATATATAAACTAAGTATTATTAATACGTATCATGACTATAAAAATGACATTATTTTTTAAAGCCTCATTTAAAATAAAACAAAACACGACATAGATAAAAATATAAATATTATGACTATTATCTATCAATAAAAGTATAATTAAAATTATCTACAATCACGTGGACAGACCGATTGAGACGTTCTGATTCAAAATACGGAAATGTGCTGATGTCTGATAAAATAATTATACAACTACGTAATCTTTTTCTAGTAAACGTACAGCGATCTGAAAATAATCATTGATTATTGTTAATGAATGGTGATGATCTAAGCGCTGGCATATTTATCTAGAGCAAACTAATTAATCATTTTTTGATTGTTTTGTGTGGAAATTTTGAATAAATTGTGTAAAAACAGAAGTGAGAGATCCATGGTGATAAGCTGACGCACTAATTGGGCTAGCTCATCCATGGGCTCTCACAATACCAGCGTGAAACAGTACTTTCACTTTGATTCGCTGAGTAGGTGAGGATATCGGAGATCCCTGAAATTACACCGCTTTCTCTGCGTATCAAACCTGCTAGTTTGATACCAACCAAAAGCGTGGATTGTGGCGTGGTTTATATTAAAAAAATAGGACCACAACACATCTTTTTCTCGATTTAAATATAATACTTATAAGTGATGAGTTTTGTCAGTTAAGTTTTACGCTGGGAAAATACAAATTTCTTTTTTTTTATATAAAAAACCAACCGCTTGTGACATTATGTAAGACTAGGGCTGAGAAAAACAGACAATAGACGTCATGTATATTTATCCAAACTCCAAACGACAACTTCGTTTTTTTATGATGTCTCCTATATGGTAAGAGAACATCGCCGCGAATGGACAACCGCGCCACGGTCCACGCGTTGCGTATGTTGCCGGCTTTTTACGCCACTTAAGCGGCATTTTTTTTAAAGGCCTTCGATATCCTTACTGACTGACCGAAACAAAGTAGAAGTTCCGTTTCAAGTACAACTACCATTTCACGTTGAGTATTCTGTGAGGATAACAGCTGTTGAGTGTTTGCTTAATGCAAAATTTAAATGGAATTAACGTACTAGAATGGCATTTTCGACGTTTACAATGTCCTAGAAAACAATAATATTGTGAAACCTAGCAGTAAGCTATAGCTTACATACCCAAACTACTCACACTCAAGTATCATCATAGTGGTAATGACCCAAATATATTGCACGATCAAGGTTCTAATGTATCCTTCACGTATACAGAATACAAAACAAACAAACACTAGCTAACAATGTTTGTTGCAATCAATTAATATAAAAAAAATATATAAGACGGCAACGCAACCGCGAGCATGCTGCGGGCTCAGGTGCGGTGAATCACTTAGTTTGTTAATTTTTAATCATTATTCACACAACAAATTCGCACACTTACCTATAAGAATTTTAATTAAATATTATGTAACTTTAAACTTTTTTACTGTATAAATTATCTTTTCAATGATATCCAGATAAAATCAACACAAATGAACGTACTCGTATAATAAACACACAAGTTTTTAATAAGTAAAAGCGTTCATGCTCGCAGCTAAATTAGAATAGTAAAACTTGTCTGTTGCCACGCAACCTCATTGGAATAGCGTTCGCCAGTGGCAAGTTTCATAATGCTATTTCTGTTTCATAAAAGTGTATGTATGTATGATTTTCGTAAGAGGTGATGAACCTTGAAGAATTGATCTTAAAATCTAATATTTTGAGTATTATATTATATATATATATATATATAGTTGTACAATAATAGCTTATTACATGTTAGATTATGAACCACGATATATTAGGTATTGTAATGCCTATTTAATACATTAGTAAGGCTAAGGAAGGTATGCTCAAAATTCAAATCATACTTAAAAATTCAATTACAAATCGAACCCTTTTTTTGTATTATGTTATGTAATTTTTTCTATTACAATAGCTTGTTATAAAGAAATTTATAACAGCTAAAAATATATATGACTATCTAATAAATCACATTAAATATGTAGAATAAATATTTTTTACATAGAAATTTGTAACAGCAAAGGAACATATATACATTCATATCTTCTTTTTCATAACTTCCAAACTTTTTTTTATTTTGTTATTAACTGTTTTATATATTATTATAGCTAGCTTATTATATAAATATTAAAAATGTCTAAATTGTATTATTTTTGTCAAAATTATTAAATATAATGAATACAATAAAATATATTATTGTATTCATTACTGTAAAAATCATATTATAAAATTCAGCTTAGCATACATCTTTCTTGCATTATATTATGTAACACTATTCACGTATAAGGGTGTGTGTGTAAGCTATATAGCTTATTTAGAATATGTATATTATACATAACCAAAGAGGATTATTGTACATAACATGTTTAAAATTACTCTTTTTTGCTTAAGAATTTTTTATAATCTTTATAAAAAACATATAAATATTAAAATCTTTTAGAAATAACTTTTTCTATACTATGTTTATTTAAAGTGTCACTTACCCATGCAGCAATGATGATAATCACAGTAACAACAGCAATTACAATGCCAGCAACAACTCCGGCATCACGACCACTTGGTGAGATTTCACTACCACCCTTCGGAGTCTCTGGAACACCTGGAATATAACATAATAAATTTAGCTTATGAAAACAACACCAATTTTTTCATACTCCAAAAGACAATCCCACTGTTATTCAATCCACCAAAATTCCACAATTAAAGTGAACTTAAACAATATAAAATTACATTTTAAATTACAACCAAAAAAACCTTCACCACACATGATAAATGGTAATATGGAATGAGTTGTATAAATTAGGAAAATACAATAGTCATGTTTAGATAAAAAAGGGTTCATTTAATCAAGGTGTTATATCAATATTTAATTGATAACAAACCTGTTTAACAAGTCTTAATAAACTATAGATCTATTTGTATCCATTGTCAATAATTCTTGCCAAGTTCTATGAGCTTAACAAATCTATTTCAGTTGTCACACAAGAATATTTCTTATGCCATTAATATATAATCTATTTGACTGCAATTATTTTGAACAGGAAGAGAGCTATTGGTGTTAAACTGTGCAGAAATGTATCCTTACAAAAGAATACAGACTATGCATTGCGCATTGTTGAAAAGGCAACTTCCTCTACATTGTCACATTAAAGCTTTAATAATAATAAAAATATAACTATCAGATTAATATTTATTAAAATCCAAATTACTATTTAAGAAAAACAATGACGTCCGTAATAGAATCAACTCCCAAGAAGCCATGTGAATGGAAAAGTTAATCACAATATGTTTTCACATTTAGCAAAGATTCCACACATGCAAACATTTTGATGAATCTGTGTGTCTTCTATATTTAACGGAATAAAAATTAAAAATATATATACATTACCCTGAGAGTTTAAATTTTTCAAGGCCTCTGGTAAATAAACTAAACTTAATCTTTCATAACTATAACGAGATTCTTTGACTGGTTTCTCTGTGGCATCGGGTATTCTGTCTAGAGAGATGTCTTTAAGGAATAAATCTATAAATCTTTGATCTTTATTGTTGTAGTCCTTTGCATCACTTTCCCAATATGCCTTCATTGGCTCTGCTTCAAGACTTGCAGATGTTGGAGGGATTTCTTCTGGTAACTCAGTGCTCTCCTCTGGACTCACTACTTCCTTTCCCAACTTCAAGAGAAGGTTAAGGACTTGCTTTTTTAAATTCACCATATGTGATAAAATTGGTGGATAACTATCTCACTTCAAAACACTATTCATCGGTTTGTTAACAAGATGCTTTGCATGCCCTGAAAATCAGTCAAGCAACCCACATTGAAGACACACAGATAATATGAATATAGCTAACATTCACTATGGGGCGGCGTTAGTGAATGAATACTGTTACAGTATCGCCTTACACCCAAATTTATAGGATATTATCTTATCTGTTATGATTTACGATTTCACCAATTAATAACCGAGACATCAATGACTAAACTTGAAGCAAAAAGGCCAAATTAATCGTGAACACGATGATTGTCTTAAGATACTTTATCGTAGACTGAATAATTTATATAATCACTCCAAATTTAATCATGAACCTGATGAAGCAGGGCATTATGATGGACGTCAATTAAAAAATCTGAAGAGACCAAATACTCACTGGCACCAGGTTTTCCCTTTAAAATCTTTTCAAACTCATTAGACGCATTTTTCACCTCCACACCTGGCTTTATTGTATCTGTAGATTTTATTACATAAAAATCTTATGAAACTGGATTAAACATGAAGGTTATCAATGTTACTGGTTTTGTTTTTTGAAAGTATTTATTTTTGTGGTATTTATCACGTCGGTTATTTTAATTCACTACCGGCATTTAACACATGGTTATGTCGCTTGAACACGACGCGTCTAGTAGACGCTTGAATTAAAATGAACTTCGGAATTTGAATTGTCAGATATAAGAAGCGACGTCACGCTCAAAACCCAATGAGTCTACTAGAGCGAGAGAGACCGTTTTCTGTCATAAACAGCTAGCCATTCCGAGTTAGCAAAAATTTTGTTATAATTCAAAAAATATCTTTTATTTGTAGCTAAGTTCGACGCAAAACACTTCAAAATAAAAAGTAATCCATGAAGCTTTAGATAAACAACAATAAAAAGTATTTTAAGCCGATGAAAATTGCACACAATAAACAAAATTTAAAAATACGCTGCCCCGTACACTTAATTTACGTGTAACGTAACGAGCGGTAACGCACAAGCATTGGTTAACCAAAAGGTGGCGTGATGTGTCGTCACCGCTGCCAGTCATCGGCCATAAAAATACTCGAAAGTAGAAGTGTTCAATCTTGCATCCTATTTGTTGAATGTTTGCCGCCTGACTTATTGTTGTCATTGATAAAGATATTTAATTTATTCATTTGTTTAAAACTTAGTCGCTCCTTGTACGATCTACATCCTCAAAATGTATTCGCTCTATTGTTTTGCCCCTTAATTAATTTAAATGTTTGTATTTTTTTACATATGAATAACTTTAAGCTGTAAATGATTACAGCTTAATACATTCTCTTTCAATTAAAAAAATCTCCTATTTATAATACATAATCTTTGTAATTTATTCATACTTATATTGTATAATCTGTTCTCAATATGTTCGCCTTTGTTAAAAAATTGGTTCATAGTTATACCTAAGTTGTATCTCTCTTAGATTTTTGCTTTAAATTCTTGTTTGATTATCTGCCGGTATTTGTGTAAATATCATCATACTGACACTGGGAGAATTGTGACCACTAGTCGCAGAGGCCACAAAATAAAAAGAAGAGCTGTATTTATTTTTAAATATATTCCAGAGGTCCAGAGACTAGAGGGACTTTGAAATACAGATAATTCGAATGTTTATAATAAGCAACACTAGTAATTAAGAGACTTTAGAACATATAAATGATTTGAAAGTTAAATTTAAAAGTAGGTGGGTACGTTCGTTCTTGTAATACTGTTAAAACGTTTTAAAATTCAGATTACCGAATGCCAATGTCAAATAGAAGTCTGGCTTTAGACTGTCTATACTACCCTATATAATATAGAGAAAGCGACATAGTACCATTTTTCTCAAATTAATAAAATTTGGACAAGAGATAAAAGCAGCCATTTAAATAATACGTTAGCAGTGAAGGGGTAGGGGAGGGGCTATAGGCTTTGCTAATTACTTATTTTTTATGACATAGAGGGAGGTTATTATGGTGACTATATTTTTTTTTTACTTTTTACTTACTTTATACTTTAGCGACTACTCGGTTAGAATCGAGTAGGGTCAGAGTAGGAACAGCGCACTGTTCTTTTTTTATGCTATAGCGGACAATGGAGCCGGTGGGCCTCCTATATGGTAAGGGAGCACCGCCGCCCATGAACAACCGAGATACAGTGCGCGCATTGGTTGTGTTGCCGGCTTTTTACGCCGCTTAAGCGACACTTTTAAGGGCCCCTGAAATCCTCACTCTCTCTGCGTAACACAGTACAAGTACCGTTCCACGCTGAGTATTCTGTGAGTGCCAATTAGTGCGTCAGCATGGCTCTCCCACAAGTGAAAATAAGTGGTCTAATTGCTTCTATCCAAAAATTGTTGTCTTGTTACGTTATGAGAAAAACAAAGCAAATTACTGTTTGCGTTACCATTTATCTACTTTCACTAAATTTGAATTGTTGAAGATGTCGTTTCAAATAGAGCATATGTTTAAACTAGAACCGATATTTTAAAACAAAATTGTTAACCCGACAAATTCAAAAATATAACCTAGCCTTACTATTACAGCTACTTAAGAATTATTGATTATTTTGAATTGTACGACCTTCGGTAGTAAAAAAACTTGTAACTACATTGTAACTGAATTTTTAAAGCAAATAATTTGTAGTGGACGAAAGCTTATTATTTACAGTATCGCAGAACAGTTATTGTCAACCAAACATTCATGATTAAATCAAACAATCGGCACCTAAGTAGGGTGATGGTTGTAAAACTAAACCATTGATCCCTCATATATATTGTAAGTACCGTCAATATTCTTTGTATGTATTTATTACTGAATGCACCGATAAATTGATTATTGCTATCTCAGATACAATGAGTAATAAATAATTTACGAGTAAATAGTAAGCTGATAAAATCCTTGAGATAAGATGAATACCTGAAAACATATAATTCATTGATAATAGTAAAATAAATGCGTATAACGTCAGTTTTACGTTTTGTTAGCTCGTTTTGTGGATTTATTTAAATAAGAACTCGTGGCGTTGACGAGTTTTGTATAGGGGAAAACGGAGCAGGGAGGCTCCTCTGTGGTGTGAGATCGCCGCCCATGGACAATACCGATATCAAATGCGCTTTGGTTGTGTTGCCGGCTTATATAATGTTATGTTGCCGCCGCTTGAACGGTGTGATTTCAGGGTCCTCCCTTACTCTTAATTTTTTTTGTAGTATACGACAACATATAGATATACTTATAGACAACGGTGCAGGCGGGTCTCCTATATGGTAAGAGAACACCGCCGTATATGAACAACCGCGCCGCACTCCGCGAGACGGTTCCATTGCTGGCTTTTTAGATCGCTTAAGCGCCATTTTAAGGGCCTCCTATTTCCTCATTCAACGAAACGTAATATAAGTACTGTTTAACGCTGGTATTCTGCGAGGCCGTGTTATCACCTCGGACGAATGGGCCCAATCAATGCATCAGCATATTCAGGATTGCTTTGCCTCACGTAAAACTACTATGAAGAGAAAAAAAATTCGTCACATAATATTCAAACTCATAGAATATTTGTGTAACATATATTTTTATTGTATAGCAGATAACGGACCAGGCGGGTCTCATATATGGTAATAGAACACCGCCCATGGACAACCGCACTACAATCCGCGCATTGATTATGTTGCCAGCTTTTTACGCCGTGTTTAAGCGGAGTTTTTAAGGTCCTCCGATATCCTCACTCACTCAGTGAAACACAGTAGAAGCTCCGTGCATCATTTCAAGTAGGTACAACTACCATTTCACGTTTAGTATCCTGTGAGCCCGTGGTATCAACTCGGACTACTCGGCCCAACTAGTGCATCAGCAATTGATTCAACATGGCTCTGCGACGGATGAATAATATAAAAATACTGTTTATAGTTACATGAGCAAATCCGCACGTAGAAGTTAGTCTATTAGGTTTTATATAAAAACGATGGGCAAACAAGTAGAAGGCTCACCTAGAGCAAGCGATCCTCCGCCCATGGACACCCCTAGTCCTTGCAGATCCGCGACAAACATTGAGGTGAAAGCGATGAAACTATGCCTCGTTCATTTGTATATCGGATAACGATTTTAGGAAAATGAAATGCGAAACATCATACGATGTAACGTCACTGGATGACGTGTTATTACGTGCCATCAAAGCCAAGCCAACGTAGAAAAATACTTTAAAAGCATGTGTTTTTTCCTCCGATTGCATCATAATTTAGTCAATAATATTTACATAGTCTTTTTGAGATTTCATTGGCACTATATGATAATAAGATTTTTCATGAATAAATTACATTTTTGGTAAGAATATCCAAACTAATTGAAATCGACTAAATATTTAAATAGCGTGACATTGTTCGCCCATTGTTTGAACAGACTTCATTAGAATATGTATGTGTATGTTCTTATGTATTTAACATGAAAAAAATCTCTATGTACTTCTTTACAATAAAAATTGTATCAAGTTTAAATGATAAACTTCTTAAAATCATTCAAATGATAATTGTATATCACGTTTAAAAAAATCAATGATTTGAAAATTACTTTATTCAAATAACATTATTCATTATTCTATTAATAATAAATTTAAAATTATTAATAATAAATGAATAATGATGTTTGTTTGAAATTTATATGGATATATACATTGATTAAGCTAGAATTTGTATGAAAACTTAGTGAAAGTACGCGAGTATGTTTTAGAATGTTTATACAGAATCTTGAAGATACATTTAAACTAGGTTTTTCTTCATATATAGATAGAAATACTCTCTCGCGTTGTCACAATATAAGCTCGTGAGTAATAAATTATGTAGATTATCAAAAACTTTATAAGAAAATGGTGACGCAAGTGTATGATCATAAAATTTTGACCGTGAAGGTCGAGTTACGCATCAAATGGGCTGATGGGATGACTAACATATCTCTGGGTGTCATAGGAACACAGCCTAGCTCTGAGTAATCTTTTTGAATACATTTTTCTCAAGCATGCTTCTGAACAGCATTTTTTGCTTTTTTGTATGAAAATGGAGGCAAGCGAGCAGAAGGCACACAAAGGATAACGGCCTTCCGCCCATGGACAACTCCAGCCCTTACTGGCCAGCTGGTTCGTCGCCGGCCTTTTAGAGATAGGTACGATGGAGTAAACTAGTACCTATCCACAAAATATATACAGGCGTTCCTTAAGAATAGTAGTACACAGTGTTGAAAGCCACAACTAAAAGATTAGAAGAGAACCATTACATATCTATGTCTTTAGAATTCACTTTTTTTTAAATAATCCTTATGTTGTTAAAAAATGTTTTTTTTAAATAGTATCTTAGTCTGAGCAAGGCAAATAGAACGACCAACGTAGATAAGAAACAGCGCGAACCTTGCATGACGTCATTAGATTTTCTTTTACATTCTTATCGCTTCAGTCTCAGCCTTGAACCTGCATTTTTTGACGGGACTGACACACGAAAATGTCATGCCAGTCTCCAATTTATAAGATTTTTACATACATCAATCTGGTCTAAAGGAGAAGCTCAGCGTCACTCAGCGAGCTATGAGTGAGCAATGCTCGGAGTCTCGCTGCGAGATAAAATCTGAAATGAGGTTATCCGCAGCCGAACCAAAGTAACCGACATTGCCCGTCGCATTAGTAAGTTGAAGTGGCAATATGCTGGCCACATCGCTGGACGAACCGACAACCTATGGGGAAGAAAGGTTCTTGAGTGGCAACTGCGTACCGAGAAAAGAAGAGTGGGATGTCTCGCCACGCGATGGAAAGAAGATCTCACGAAGGTCGCGAGCAACCGCTGCTATCAGATCACTCAAGATCGTAATAGGTGGACGTCCTTGGAGGAGGGTTTTATCCAGCAATAGACTTGATAGGATGATGAGGATGATGATGACCCTTCATTAAATAATATACTTTTTAATTTTACTAGCGTCGATGTTTATAATATATTAACATTATATGTTAATTAAAGTTATAATTCAATTAGTTTCATAAGCATAGATTGTTTTTGCATCCCCGGCGCCTACCAATATATTTTGCCCACAACATAAATTTTCAAGGGTTTTGATGTTAGAAAGAAAAATTATAACCTCAATTTATAATTACAATTCACGAAAGTGATCGCAAAATGTAATTCATTCCGTATCTTCACGCCTCATTTAACTTAAACAATATCCATAACTTTGAACGAATAACTTGGGCGTCACGAAGAAAAAAACTTTTCTAAAATAATTTAGCTCAGCTATATTCAAAGTTTTATAAAGTAACAGCTTGGAAAAGTTTTAAAAGTGATAAAAACGCACCTAATTTTAAAGAGAACTTGATTTTGAATGTAGGTACATTTGGTGACGAATTTGTCTGTTTACTTAACTCTAAAAATAGGAGGCTATTTCAAAGTTCATTCGTTATTATTATTTTTTATTATTTTAAAATTTATTTATTATTATATATTTATTTACTATATGACCAGCGTAGGATGTCCACCCACAAGTTGGACAGACGACCTTATAGAGGTCACCGAAAAACGCCGGATGCATGTCGCCTCCGATAGCTATGCATGGAGATCCAAAGGGAAGGCGCGGTGTCGCGCGGTTTTCCATGGGCGGCGGTATCTATTACCATAAAGGACCCACCTGCTCCGTTGCCCGTCATTATATCTTGGAGTACTTTAAATTACTTTTATATGTACAATATTTATATATCTGTAATTCCACATAAATTTATTAACTATATGATTAGTTTATATGGAATTTAAAACAGACTTTTCGGTTTTTCGAGTCCCTTTCAAATGAAAATTTGTTCCTGGTTGACAAAATTTACTACAGCGTTTCATACCACTATTCTTTTGTAATTCGATGAATTGTAACATAAATTGAGTTTTTGAAATGACAATGACAAATATTAAAAAATTAATTATTTATTTTTTCTAAATATAGTATATAAATTTAACGAATCTCATGGTCTAAACACTGTATCAGATAATGAAACGTCAGTCCAATTTAAATCAATGTTTTTACGGTGATTCCCAGTGTTCAAAGCTTTCAATTGAGAGTACAAAAATGCGAATACCTGACTCACCGGAAATGGACCACGGATGAGATTTATTTTTTCATTTTCTGTCTGAAACGGATATTAAGCTATAAGTTCAATGAAGCTTTTAAACTTTTCCTTCCAATCTTCTTTACGAATGTATCTTTTTTATTCTATAGTAGGTAACGGAGCAGGTGGGTCTCTTATATGGTATGAGAACACCGCCGCCCATGGACAACCGTGCCATAGTCCGCGCATTGGTTGTGTTGCCGACTTTTTACGTCGGTTAAGCGGCACTTTTAAGGGCCTCCGATATCCTCACTCACTCTGCGAAGCACATTACAAGTACCGTTTCACCCTGAGTATTCCGTAAGCCCATGGAATCATTTAGGACGAACCGGCCCAATTAGTACATCAGCATATGCTTCAGCATGGGTCTCCTACGGGTGAAAATATATATTTTTGAGTTTTTATGTGATAGCGGACCACGGACGTCACGGGGCCCTATGACTTATTTTTAAATTAAAACAACGCTATTGCTTTGGACTTTTTTTATAAAACGGAATACAAAAGTGCAGGCAGCGCAAGTTCAATAGCTTGTTAGTTCTCATGAAAACTCTTAGACCCAGTTAAGTCATGGGCGCGTTGCTGGTTTACGGAAAGGGTATGCTTTTAAGACGTAATATATTAGAAATACCTCTGAAAATATCTGATTCCATTGAGTGGTGGTGTGCGGCCGAAAAACCTTAAAAATACTCAGTTTTGCTAAAAAATGTCGGAGTCATATAGATGAGACTTTTTATTCTGCCTCGATGTTCGATGATGAAATTCAGCTGCAGGTATTAAACCTTCTTCGCACAACTATCAATACTATAAATGCGATTAAAGATGCTAAGAGGCCAAAAACTCTAAGAAATTTTCTGTACCAACCCAATTAGGGCTGAGGATATCTATCGCGGTTGGTTAGCTTATCCTATGTGTGCCTTCGGATTGTTTTCCTTCTTTTTTTATAAAAAAATACAAGAAAGCTTGAACGGGAAAGCTAAGCTTGATGGGCTTGTGACATCTTAACTTCCTCAGCGGTGTAAGTCCTATTTTACGCTGATATTCATTAAGCTCCTGGTATCATTTTGGATGAGCTTTCTCTATTATACTTAAACAAAAGAGAATTCATTACGTTTACTCTCTTGTATTTGTTTCTTAATTGACACTTATCAAAGAAAATAATATTTTGTTTATATCATTAAATAATAAAGAACAACCTTAAAGTTTATTTAATAGCTATAAATAAAACAACTTAAATATTCGGTTTCAAAATGTAAGGTAAAATTGTTAAAATATCTTTTTTCACATGTAAAGGTACGCTTACAACATTAATTTCATATGTACGCACCCATTTAGATCCATTAGAGACCTCTTGGGTGAAATTTAATCAGTCTCTCCCGAAACATCTCCATTGTTTCCGATCTATTAAGGTATATACTAAGAGATACGAAATATAATAAGTTACATTAAATTTATAAAAACGAACGGCAAACGGGCTTACCCAGGACAAGTCCACCGCCCATGGGCTAATCCGCGACAGCTTTTTTATCTTTTAAAATATAATTTCGCGAAAACGAAGTGGATTTTGTACTGGTAATAATATTCACTACAAAATCCACGCTTTGACTGTGTGGCGACTTCTTACGTCGCTTAACCGATACAATTGTGGGCCGTCAGAAACCTAAAATATTATTAAGCCTTTCCATAACTCGAATAAACTTTAAAATGATCGCATTCGGTATTCATGGTAACTCACAATCACAAATAAACTGGCTTACCCGCGGGACTCTATAAACATAATATGTATCAGAAACGTAATATATGAATTATAATTGTGTTAATAATTCAGCTTTTTATTTCATCTATCATAATAAGTATAGTATGTACATATATTTTATGTAATAAATATGTTTATTTTTAATTCTTTAGCAGACAACGGAGCAGGTGGACTCTTATGTGGTAAGAGAACATCGCTACACATGAAAAACCGCGCCACAGTCCACGCATTGGTTGTGTTGCCTGATTTTCACGCCTCCAATATCCTTACTCACTCTGTAAAAGTACCGTCTCATGCTGAGTATTCTGTGAGCCCGTGGTATCAGTTCGGACGAGCAAGCCCAATTGGTGCGTCAGCATATGCTTCTGCATGGCTCTCCCACGTGGGATACCGTTTTTGTGTGATAATTATAATATTGAATGGAAAATTTAAAGCTTCTTGTTTGAAAAACGATAGTTGAAATTGAAAAAAAAACATTTTAAATATTTGCTTCAATAAAAATTCTAACTCAATAATTAATCTCAATTAAAATCTAAATTAAAATTAATCTAATTAATCTTCGTACAATAACGACAAGCTCTTACGCTATGTACGCACTCTCTTTTGAAACATAATATGTATTATTTTATTAGGACATACAAATCTTAAGGATCTATGATGAGCTAATATTTTTATATGATGATGATTTATATGATGACACAAAATTACTGACTTTTGCTATTTTCCTATAAATTTAATAGAAAAAAGGTGTGATATTTCCATAATTTAAATACGAAGTTAAAAATAAAAGCTTTCAATATGCGAAACAAAGAAGCAGAGTTAACGTTTTGTTACTATTGTCTAGCGGCGTTCAATGCCTTTTGTTTGTTTTAATAATGTGTGAAATGAAATAACTATCAAATATCTGAACACTATGAGAGATTTAATTTTTTTATTATGTTACAGATGAAGTCATCTATTAAAGTTGCTATTGCGTAACAAGAGGCATAGCTGCTCTTTCCAAAAAATATATTTATTACGGTAAAATAGTTTTGCTCAACTGACTGATAATTTACATGCCTTTGTTATCTTTTACAATAGAATGTATTCTTTCTAGACATGGCTTGTATAGCGAACATGTTACTAGGTGAGTCAAGCCCCTGTTCGTTTGTCACCAATTCCATAAAAAACAGCTTTAGTCGGAACCCGCTTTGAAAAAAAAAAATAACTTAATTTAATTATTTAGTCGACCTTTGGACGACATTTAGAATAGCCGGCCGAAAGTCTAAACAATGTCGCAACCATGGGAGAGCTACGCTAACGCACTGATTGGGCCGGCTCGTTCATAATATACCATGTGTTTACAGAATGCTAGTGTGAACCGGTAATTTTACTTTCTCGATGAATAAGGATATCTAAGGCTCTTGAAATTATACCGCTTAAGCGGCGTAAAAAGCTGACAACATAATCAAATGGTGATGGCGAATCGGGATATTTTCCGCAACTCAACGTCTAAGCGCCTATTTCTCGTGTGGGGTTGATGTGATGCGTCACTGCAGCCACAACTTATCTCCAAGAAACTTTAGCAGCCCCTTCAGGCTTTCGGCGTTCTGGGAGAGCGATCTCACATATGCATAAGGGACTACCTGTAATACATTTAGAAAAAGAACATCACAGAGATGGTTTTAAAAAGAGCGTGTCCTCTTTATGCATTAGTTGTAGTCATTATTTTTTATCGCACGTAGAGCGGATGGCTGATGGGGCCGAACGAAGTGTTAGAGTGGAGACCACGGACCAGCAAACGCAGTGTGAGACGTCCACCCACAAGGTGGACAGACGACCTTATAAAGGTCGCGAGAAGACAATGGATGCAGGTCGCCTCCGACAGGTATTCATAGAAGTCCAAGGAAGAGGCCTACTTCCAGCAGTGGACTTCTTACGGCTGATATAATTATGATGATGATTATTATTTGGGGTTTTCTCATACGAAGTAATTTTTGAAAGCCTGTTATTAACAAAACCATGGATTGGGGCGCTTGGATGGTCCATGGGCAGCGTTATACTCTTACCACAAAGGATCATCGACTCTGTTGCACCGTGGATTCTGGTGTTATTTTATCATATGAAAGTGCTCCGTTGTCCGCTATACTACAAAAACAGTTTTCTATTAGTTAGAGGTATAATTAAAGACAGTCTCTGGATTTGAAATGCAATTTCTCAGTAGTCCAAGGTAGTTAAACAAGGAGCAAACGACAAACAAGTGTAGGTAGTTCGCTAAGTTTGCTTCAAATCCGCAGTGGTCAAGTAATTACAGTTTAGAACAGCCGAGTTTCAACTTCGAAACATCTCAAACTTAAGTGTCAGTTGATATATCTCTATAGACCGGGGCTCGTTATTGTGCATTTATACTACAACTTATTTCATACGACGAGTTATTTCCAACTTAAGTGATATTCATAATTCAATTGATTTTATACCATCATCATAATTAAGGCTGAATCGCACTTGCGGCTCTGCAAGGGCTGGGGTTGTCCATGGGCGGAGGAGGAGGACCGATTGTCCTAGGTGAACCTCCTGCTTGTTTGCTACTGATAGTATGTAAAAAATCATTATCATTTCAGTCGTAGAACATAGTAGTCGTGACATAGGCCTCCCCTTCGGTCCTCCATGCATACCTGTCGAAGGTGACCTGCATCCAGCGTCTTCCGGCGATCTTTATTAGGTCGTCTGTCCACCTTGTGAGTGGACGTCCCACTTAATTTTCCATTTTATCATACTTTGATTAAATTGGAGTGCCTCGTGGTTCAGCGGTGACGGCACTGTTAAGTCAGGGGAACCAGGTTCGAGAAGTTTGAATGAAATTTACAATTTATTCAATCTTTGCAAGAGCTTGACTGTCATCAAGTTAGTGTCAATATAATCTTATGAATGAAATGCCATGCTAGACATATGCCATGCTTACTAGTACAGCGCGCCAGTACTGATATCACACAATCTCAGAATAAAAACATGAACCCTCTATTATATAATATATTCTACTGTTCAAGCGATGTGAAAAAGCGAAAATCTTAACGCGGATTAGGGCACGGTTGTCTATGTCTATGTCACCACAAAAGAGATCCACCTGATCCGTTGCACGCTATACTATAAAAATGTTGAAATTAAATTGTTTCTCTATGTAGTTACATGATTAAAGCAGCTGCTAGGTAAAGTTAATATATGAAACTACTAAGTTCGGCAAGTTCCTATAACATTATACTGAGAGCATACAGGTAAGTAATGGTTTAATTAAAACACTGAAGTTTAAAAAGCCACCTTTGTATAAGGTTCTTGCATAAAAGTTATACAATTTGCATGGAAATGCGTGCACCTGTCGGGAAATGTTTAAGTTTTTAATGGACCAGTTCTAAATAATCTCAGCACTACATTCTTGTGTGTATAATTGGATTTTACCACAATACTAGTTCAAAACGGTTTACTCTATACAAGGTCTCCTTTGAGTATCATTCAAACTTAATTTTGGTCATATAAATTCAACAGAAGTCTTTTCAAAGTTTTGTTTAACACAATTTATTACATTATGTGTAATAATTACTTTGAAAATAGTAATTTATTTGATTAAGTTAATAAATATAAAATCCATTGGAAGTTTGATAAGGTTGTATATGGTTTATTTTAACGTTAAAGCTGAGTTCTCAACACGTAGCCATTGCGTAGCACTACGTAACCGAAACGGAACAGCGTCTACGGTCTGGTATGAATATTATTTTGAGATTATTTTAGAATATTTTGTAATTGTATAACTTCAAATGAAAGTTATAATATTCTAATAAGATTATTTATTTAAATTTATAGCTTTAATAAAAGAAAATATTATTTAAATTTAATAAATATATAAAAATATAATATTTTATTATTTAACGATTGTAAATTATTTATGTAAGATTTAATAATGGTTTAATAAAATAATTTCAACTATTAACAATACGCTGACAGCTAATACAACAACTGTGTTGATTTTGCTGCAAACCGTTAAGACTTGAGATATTTAAACTTAGACCTTTTAGAGACTTTAATGTAAAAAAACACAAAAGAACGTTGTCTTAAACAGATAAATTTTTTATTATTTAATGAAAACGATAGTCAAAATACCTTCCATATGTGGTAAATGGAATGGTAAATGCAATCAAATGTAAATATACGTACATCATAAATTTTATTAGGAAATCTAGAAATCGAATTCACATAAATGCGAAAATATTTATCGTGTAGTAAAATGAAATATGTATAACCCAGCGAAGAAAATGTTTTCGGAAAGCCATACATTTCCGAAATACGGACGAACTGAGAGATAGAAAATAGTAATTTCTAGTTTACGTGCATACGCTCAGAATTGCTTTGTTCAAAATACATAGTGAGGTGGAATTTTTTAAAATCAGCATTTTCAATGCAAACGTTATTGTCTTATATGCGGCCACGTTAGCATAACATTATGGTATATATGGTATGAGCACATCGCCGTCAATGGACAACCGCACTACAGTCCGTGCTTGCTGTGTTGTAGGCTTTTTAAGCCGCTTTATCGGCATATGCATCAACATGGCTCTTTGTTGTTCTTGCGCGGTAATCTCTTACTAGAGAGGAAACCTGCGTGTTCTGTTACCCATTATATAATAAACAAGTCTTTATTCCACAACTGTATTTTTTATTAGTGAATTATATAGTTTCATTATATTTTCTACAAATTTTAATCATAATTGAAACAAGTAATAAAATAAAATAAATCTAACCGTGAAATTAACAAACCGAGAACATTCATCAGTCTTGTTTGATTGTGGTTGGGTGATAGTTATGTTCACAAATCAAATTATTTTATTGAATAAGCAATTCCATTTAATTAATTAACCACATTTGAAATAAATGATTTATTAAATTTTTGGGATTTATTTTACATTAGATATTTCAAATGAAATATTTGTTTATACAAAAGGGCGTATATACGAATATTAAGGCGTTCGTTTGACTTAACCATCTTCCGTGACGTCAATTGTACTGTTTTTGAACCAAAAACTAAATAGAAATCATAAAATGTATTTTGCACTTGGAATATATATCGCAGGGTGAGTGTTAACATGATAAAATGAGTTCATGATAAAATTCTCAAAACGTCTTTTTCATATATCTAGCGGTCTTGAAGCTATCATGGGGTAATGGATTAAAACCCTAGTCTGAATGAAAAAAAAATATTTTGTCTTTAGAAGGGCTCGGCAATGACTGTGTGAATGTCATGTATAACTCTTAACCGCGGGAGAGCCTTGTTGAAGCAAATAATGTATGGTGAATGCTGTATGGAGGAAATAATACCACGGGTGCACAAAATACCATATTAAAACTTTACTATTACAGTGTTTCGTTGGGTGAATGAGAGTATTAGATACCTATGATGTTATTACGCTAAAGCAGCATAAAAAGCCGGAAACACAACCAAAGTGCGGATTGTAGCGTGGCGACTGTAATATCTTACCATACAAAAGATCCGACTGCTCCGTTGCTCATTATACAAAAAGTAATTAGAAACGTGGCGTCGTTTTCATTTTAAAATTGCCAAATCAACTTTAATAAAGCTTAAATCAAGTTGACGTAAACAATAGTAAATATTTGATCATTCATTTCACCGATAAACTGAATATAGAGTTTGAGACAGGCCGAGGCAGATCCAATTAAGAATTGTTTATTTAGATTGATGGTACACTGGGACGTTTATTAGATCTGAAGTACTTATATCTAATAAAAATATTATTAATATAAAGATCTGTATTAAACCGTGTCTAGCTTATAGTAACTAGAATACAGCTATCACCATCAGCCTGTCAAGTCCACTGCTAGGCATAGACCTACCCGAAAGACGCCCATGCTTATTACGATCTTGAGCGAATTGGGTCCAGCGATTGCCCGTGACCTTCGTGAGATCGTCTTTCCATCGCGTGGCGGGACGTCCCACTCTGCGCTTTCCGGTACGCGGCTGCCACTCGAGAACCTTTCTTCCCCATCGGTTGTCGGTTCGTCGAGCGATGTGGCCAGCTTATCCCCATTTCAACTTAGTAATACGTCTAGAATAGAATACAGCTATATAAGGAACAAATGAAATATGTTTTTTTAATTCTATATTGAACATCGGAGCAGGTGGGACTCCAATAAGGTAAGAAAATACTGCCGCCCATTAACAACCACGCCACAGTCCACACATTGGTTGTGTTGCCGACTTTTTACACCGTTTAAGTGGCAATGATATATGAGCGGCGGTGATCTCTTACCATAAAGACTTGCCAGCTTTGTCCGCTAAACCATAAAAAAGCGTGTAAAAGGTTCAAATCAGTTGTAATTTGTGGTTTAAATATGATAAATCAGATAAAATATGGTAATATTTTAAACTCCCGAGCGAAATGTGAGACAGTTATAACTGTAAAATGGCATTGCAGAGAGGCTATGCAGGTGTTCCAAACTTTAAAATAGACTAAATTCACAGAATGTAAGTAAAAATACTTTTACATCGTAATGTTTTTTCTTTTAAGATCCTAAAAAAATAATCTACTTTGGAAATTATCTCCTTTTAAGAAATCTAACGTTTCATATTCTTTTATATAACCTTATTCTTTGTACCTACTTTATGATTCAATAAAAAATATACAATCAAGACTAAAAACTCCTTTTTCTATTTAATTCCAATTTTGCACGCAAGATATATTTGACTTAAATATTGTAAGTAATTTCTAATTGAAATAATATTTGTGGTTTTAGTGCTTGAAAGTGGCCGGGCAAGGGTCTAAATACTGTCCCACCCGTGTGAGAGCCATGCTAAAGCATATGTTGACGCACTAATTGGGCCGGCTCGTCCAAAGTGATACCACGGGCGGCGTAAAAAGCTGGCAGCACAACCAATGCTCGGACTATGGCGCGGTTGCTCTTGGGCGGCGGTGTTCTCTTACCATATAGGAGACCCACCTGCTCCGTTGTCGGCTCTAGAATAAATAAATATATATATCAGTTTTGTGTTACAAACCTTATAGTGCTACGGGGCGGCACAGCGTAAAAGATCACAACTCATTAAATGCAACTAACTGACTCTTCTCACTCTAAATGGAATATTAACGAACGCCTTATTCAATGGTTAATGAGATTATAACTACTGTTTGTGATTCCAAGCATTTTTAATTGCATCAAAAAGTAAAAATAGAGTTTCTATGTCAATGACTGTAAGGTCTATAATTTTGAGCCGCTTTATTGAAATCGTTTTATATATTTTTTTATTCTAGAGAGGATAACGGAGCAGGTGGGTTTCCTATAGTAAGAGAACACCGCCGCCCATTAACAACCACGCTACAGAACGCGCACGGTTGTGTTGCCGGAACTTTACTTTTAAGGGCCTCCTATATTATCACTTACTCTGCGAAACACAGTACAAGTATCGTTCCCGCTGAGTATTCTTATATTTCTTTCACCCGTAGTAGAGCAATTCTGAAGCATATGCTGACGCACTTGGGCTGGCTCGTCCGAAGTGTCCGAGCTCACAGAATACTCAGCGTGAAATGGCAGTTATATTGTGTTTATATGTGCATAAAATAATGAAGTATTTTCTTCATATAACTTCTTTGTATAAGTTAACGAGATATTAACACGTTAAAGTTATCTTTCCAAACACTTCTTAACAAAACAAAACGTCTATTGTTATGAATGTATAAGATAATTAACTCAAACGTTCAAACAAAGAAGCCAAAATTTAATATAGGGCTTGACAAAAAGTAATTACAATCTTAATCGTAAACACATTCTATTCTTATAATTAATAACTTTTCGTATGATTACATCCAAGCGAAGTAATTTTGTGTAGATTAACTTTAGAATATAAAATATTTTTACCATAGTAATATTAATTTTTTTATCAATTTTCTTTGAAATAGTAGTGTTAAGAACTTCCTTTTAAGAAAACAGTTGCCTGTATTAAGAAGCAGTCTTTTTATTTATATCTTACAAGGTTAAAATTCATTGACAAAAGTAAGGAAACAATTCAATAAAATTTAGAATAATTTAATTGTAGTTTGAACTTTTGCCATATCTATTCTAGATTGGCACAATACTAAATGGAAATAATACATAATAAAAAATAATTCCCTTGTAGTAGGGACAAAATTAAAATTTAAATGCTTATTATAAGAATTCAAAACATCAAATTGAAATTTTGGCCCTGTTTAGGCGTACGAGCTTTATTCTGTGTGTGTAAATTTTTTGTGCGTGTGTGACTGATAGTGATATCAGCTTCTTCCTCTAGATAGAGTTCAGAGATCTCGAATAGTCGATGACCAGACTTGCCGATTATCTTCAATCTTTGCCATTAAAATACTTCTGCCGACCTTTTACGTATAGTTACGCTTTTTTGGAAGGTTCCAAAGTCGTATAGTAGTGTGGGTGCGCACTACAATATGCCTTAAAAATGCTCAGTAGTGGAACGATAAACTTCTCGGTGATACGGATGAATCTTCGTTTTCTGATAGAGCGTCCTAATTTACATATATATAAAAGATGGATTTTGCTTGAGTGACTTGGAGCAACAATCAATAAAACACAACTGAGTTTCTCTGCAATAAAAGAATCGACATTTAATGTTTCCAATTACCACGTCGTTCCCAAATCAAAATTTGTACAATCTCATTTCACCACAGACCACAATACTATAATATATAAGAACATATGGACACATAATATAAGAAATTTATATTTTTTTACACATATATTTGTACTATATTATTATATTAATTAATATAATACATAAATAATAATTTATATTAATGACTTATTATAATCTAGAATTTAATTATAATTTTGATACAAAATAACCTAGTGTCTGAGTTAAAACAGAGAACGTAGCCCTATAAAACCGGATGTCCCACTAGTATAGATTATATTTCAAAGATTAAGCCTCCATGTCTTCCTTAAGCTAGGTTCCTGGGGGATTATTGCTATCGTATTTCCGTAATTTAAACGATCTCACAGAATTGGACGAAAAACAATTCGTATTAAATGTCCCTTAAAATGTTGAATTAATTGAACCACTTGAACTTAAATTCATTTTCTAATCGCTTCTATTTATTTTAAATTTAACTAACTAAAAATATATTTATTTGTAAATTCTTATAAAATTTACGACAGCATAGTTTTATTCATAATTCATGAACATTTACATAAAATACACTAGGAGACGTCAAAACACAATAAAGTAACACACGGAAACAAAATACACTGTATGGACTGTCACTTCACTTTTTTGAGCGCTAGCACAATAGAAGTGAAAAGAAAATACAAGCTCTGTTGTTAATTTTGACCGAACTGAAGCAGATTTCGTTACAGGCGTTTTTTATATTCGTATTCGTATATAATAAATAAACAAATTTATAATATTAAATATTCTGATTTCAAAACTAAAAAGTTCCAATGGTGACGCGTGGGTTTCCTAGTATCCCCTTTTATATATATATTTTTTTCATGATTCTGAGTCAGTCTCAATTATTACAACTTAATAATATGAAAGCTTCGTGGCTAAGTTCGTAGCCAAGTGCTTTTGTAAGTCTAACATGAAGCGAGAGGTATCGGGTTCGAATCCCGAGAAATTAGAATGCGGTCTCTAGAAGGAATTGACTGTGGCCTGCGAGTGTCTTAACACTGTCACACAGGTGAGTAATTTATGTTGACGCACTAATTGGGCCATCTCGTCCGAAGTAATTAAACGGGCAGACAAAATATTCAGCGTGAAACGGTACTTGTACTGGCTTTTGTTGAGTGAGTGCAGATATCGGAGGACCTTGAAATTATGCAGATTAAGCGGCGTAAAAAGTTGGATACACAACCAAAGCACGGACTATGGCGCGGTTGTCCATGGGTGGCTGTGTTCTATTACCACATAGAAGATCCACCTGTTCCGTTGTCCGCGATACCATTAAAAATATCAAAGTAGGCCAAAACAACGACCGTGGAATTGTCACAAAAATGATTCGATAAAGAATTTTATTACGCGCAAAGGTAAAAACGCAAACTTTGCAAATAAGATTATCTGGTACCCATTTATTTTTGCCTATAAAAGAAATTCCACCAACCCTTATTTCAATTTAAAAGTTACGTGATAATCGAATATTACGATTTTCGAATGAAAATGAACATTTTATTACACTCTCTCCGTTTGTTTTTCTCTAATAATTGTGTTGGCAACGTGACTTGGTTTAGATGGGTATTAAATTAACGACAAGGCATTGTATTTTTTTGAAATATATTTTCTTATAACGAAAACACTGTTTGGAATTTTTATGAGATTTGTTCGGTGTTAAACAATTGATAAAAACTGAAAATAAAACTGATTTGTATTACTTAATAACCGATTAAAGCGTTTTAAAAATTTAATTTTGAAAAATTAAAAGCAAACAAGGAGGAAACTCATCTATAATTAATAGGCAACCGCTTAAACACCTTTAGTTCCATATACAGATCAAACGATATATATAAGTACGCTATTTTCGACAGAACAGAAGTTGTAATGTTTTTTTTTCTGAAAACGGTGGCAAACGTGCTGGGGACCCGTCTAGGATAAACGATCCTCCGCCCATAGATACCCCTAGCACTAACAGTGCAGCGGGTGTCTCGCCATTTACAGGCCCCAACTCACATATTTTGGAAATAGCTCTGCAGTAGCGGATCCTATAAAATAATGGTGCGCATCCAAAATTGAAAAAAAGTAGATGTTTAATTAAATAAATCCAATAACACAGTAAGATCATTTTTAGCATTGATTGCGAGATGATTTCTACACTTGACACTTTGTATGATCATCATTTATATCATAATTATAAGCTCTCTTTAAACTTAAACCAAGGTTTACTGATATTAAGTTTTGTCAAATTTATCGTGATAATTTTGATAGGTAAAATTTTGATATGGAGGATCTTCTGTATTATCATTAAAAAATCAAGTTTTTTTAATGGAACCTTTTTAAGGGACACTCCAAGACTTTGCAAGGCCACGGGTGGGTTGCCGGACTCGGCATCTAAATCTAAATGATTCGTATAAATACAAACAGTAAAGTATGGAAACACATGGACGTGATCCGTCAAAATTATTATTCTAAAATTGACAAAGCTTAAAGGTTAGGGGAACCTTAAAGCAACGTTGTAAAGTTCGGGTTCGATATAAAATTGACAGTTATCAACAGTGTTCCTTATATTCTACCTTCGAATCCTTGAACAAATAAATATTTATTACGTATTTTATTTTTTATATTTACTTTCCCGTTGATCTAAATAAAATTAATATTGCTTTAGGTGTCCAATATAAAATCGATACTCATAAATATATTGAAGACGTCTCGCAGACAATTTATTCAGGACTTAGGACGAATAATAACCATATTGAGTCTAAAGTATGTACAACTATATTTCAGATTTTGCTTTAAAAATATTTCATAGTTAATATAAAACAGACAATTTCACCATCAAAATTATAAAAATTACGTCTTAAATAGGAGAGTTTTACTTGTTTCACACAAATTCATTTAAGAAACATATGCATCAAGCAGAAAGAGTATTGTTGGCCAGTATAAATTAGCATTTAAAAAAAAAATATATATTATTTAAAAATGTCGTGATAAGGTGATCTTGTCAGAAATCGTGCGTTTCGCGTTCGAAGTTTTGTAATTTTTTATTCTATAGCAACGGAGAAGGTGGGTCTTGTAAATGTTAAGAAAACACCGCCGGCCATGAACAATCATGCCATACTCTGCGCTTTTGTTTTGTTGCCGGCTTTTTATGAGCCTTCGATAAACTCACTCACGCTGATAATTCTGTATAGAATTTATATATGACTTTCTATATTGTATTCGATTTTTAAAAGAGCTCAACAATGGTTGGGCGAGTGTATTAATAATGTCTCTCCCCCCCAAAAGAGCCATGATGATGCACTAATTTATCCGGCTGGTGTGAAATGATACCATGGGCTCACAGAGCACCAGCGAGAAATAGCTACTCTTTTGCTGAGAGATTGAGGTTACCGTATGCCAGTTTGATACAGTAACCTAAATTACTCAATAATTTAGTGAAATTATTATTACTTTTAATTGTATAGTGAACAACGGAGCAGCTGGGTGTCCTATATGGTATAATAAAACCTCGGCCCATAGACAACCACTGTACAGTCCGCGCATTGGTTGTGTTGCCAGATTTTTACGCCATTTACACGGTATTTTAAAGGCTTTTGATATCCTCACTCACTTAGCGAAACAGTAGAAGCGCCGTTTCAAATACAACTCTCATTTCACGTTGAATATTCTGTGAGCCTGTGCTATCACTTCGGATGAGCCGCCCTAAATAGGACGTCCGTATATGCTTCAGCATAGCTCTCCCACGTTTGCAAAAATTATAACTAGTAAGCGACGCTGTAATAGCTTGTGACACGATTGTCCATGGGTGACGGTGAAGCAGGTTCCGTCGTCTACTATATAATAAACAAATTATATAATTATAAAATGTTTCACAATTTTACAAAGTTTGACATCACTAAAATAAACAGAGCGTGGAATTGTTAGTGTTACCAGAAAACACATACTAACTCACAACTGATTTAATAAGATAAATCTGACCGCACAGAATGGCTTTTAGCGTTTCGTTTCAACTTTGTTGCATTGATTTTGGCTTTCTAGTCAACTATTATACACTCTTGTTGATATAAGCCAAATTATAATACTAAACTAATTAATATTTTTAAATCGAGATCGACAGCCTTGTAGCATAATAAGGGTTCGAATCCCGGTCCGTACAATATAAATTATAAGTTAATTTATAAATTATTCGGTCTCTGGAGAGGCTCGTCAGTGGTCGGGCGAGTGTCTTAATGCTGTCGCACCTGTGGGAGAACCATGCTGAATCAGTTCAGCCGTTCTAGAGTTACAAAACTTGTATAACACGATTTTTTTATATAGGTTTCGATGATGCGGCGTTCATACCTTATACATTTGAGTATATGTTCAAAACGATAATAGTAAAAAACCATCAACCTATTAATAAACAAATTAAAACCATCGCTGGTAATTTCTATAATATAACTTTATAAAAACACATTTATTCCTTGCCTATTTTGTTTATAATTCACTGACCTACCATGATTAGTTACGAGCTAACGACTTATCTATCCAAAATGTTTTAGCTATAAAGCTGCATCTAATCAAGTTCAAGCTATAAGTCAGAAAGCTGTTTTTTTATGTAGCGTTGATTTGTAAAATACATCGACTTCTCCCATTCAGTGCAAATGTAATAGATTCCATTCCTTGAAGATTCTTGCAGTACAAGTAACAGGAGTCATAATAAGTGGTATTTTTTTAAATCGGGGGGTCATCTACGATAAAACTTGTGGTGCCGATCTTACATAGCTTCATTTTTTTGAAGTTACTTAGTAATTATATAATAGGAAGCAAAGGTGCAGTGTGCTTATCTTACATAAGCGGCCCACACATCGGTCCATGGGCGTCGGTCGTCGGCGTCTATCTTACCATAGAGATGTGAGACTAGTAAGACTGTACTTGACTGCTCCGTTGATATTGATCAATCTTAATACCACTTATTTCATATTTGGTTAAATTACAAAGGTGACTCAAAAGCTTACAAAAAATTTTAATACATTTTTTATTTATGATTAATTTTCTTTAAAACTTCATTAGATTCTATTTGTGTTTTGAATTGTCTTAAATGGTCTTTTGTTATACATGGAAATCGAAAAGTTGTTTATAATTTATCATAATAACATCCAACCCTTGAAGAGTCGTAGGTGGCTTAGTATCAGATGGATTGCGGATGCGTTGCCAGCCCTTAAAAGAAAGGTACGCTTCCATGAAAATCTTGAAGTCGTTTTGTGAATGTTTTTTTTTACTAAAATAGTTTATTAGGATTCTGCCCCGTTTTCCACTACATATTAGTATGAAATAACATTATTCTTATATTAAAAGATTTATTCTTTAGCCAGGTTTATAATATCTTACTTATTTTTCGTCACAGATATCTCATCAATAATTCTTATCGTTACAGTAAACTTTACATTGGATGAATCCCAAAGAGCGGTTTGTTTGGTGATATTAACGAGCTAAATCAGAGTCTGGGTGGCGTTAATAGTTGTACTTATCATAATTTGCCAATCATTATGTGAATTTAAGTGTTAGATGCATTTAATAATATTATAAATAGCTTAACATAGTGATAAAGTTAAATTAGAAATAACTCAAATATGAATCGTTAAAGCCTTTATATTCTTAAAAAGGTTTCGTATCAGCTTGATGTTTTTCGTTCCAAAACTAAGCCTTTTAAGGCATTTTATGCCATCACGCTCTCTGTGGAATCAGCTTAGCAGAGGTGTTTCTAATCCAATACGAGTTGAGGACCTTAAAAAAAGAGCTTGCTTAAAAGCAGGCAATGCACCCGCATTTTTGCAAGAGCTACGTGGGACCGTAGGTTGAGAACCGTCTCTTAGGTAAGCCACCTGCCGGTTTGTCAACGTTTAGATAAAAAAATGTTGTATTTATTCAAATAAGCTGGCCCAATTAGTGCGTCAGCATATGCTTCAGCATGGCTCACACGGGGATAAAAAATTTGGGCAGGTTTTTTTGAGGTCTGAAATCAGATAGGAAAGTAATTAACTTAAGAATCTTTTTAAACCTATAGCCCTTTTAGTTTAAAAAACTTTAGTCTAAAATAGTATTTCACAACTTTTGGTCCGCGAACCTCCGGGAGTCTATTTTATTAACGGGTCCATGAAAACTGTCCTTGAGTTCCTAGGGGTGCATTGGTTAAATAGGGATCGCTGGCCTAACACATATTCTCTTCATAAGAGTCAAATAAGATGAACATTACAAGTCATTGTTCCCAGCCAAGTTCTTTGTTGATCGCGTCGTTTGTGGCTCGCGGAGGGCACATTTCATCCGTGTTCGCCTTAGAGCGGTGAATAATTCATGTTGCGCCGTCACTGAATAAACATAGGGCGCAAATAGTGAATTATTTTTACCTTTTAGCCTTGCTAAACGATCACTGACCCTGAATTCTGTATGTTGCTTTTGGAGTATCGTTTCTGGGGGTGTTATTCGGATATAATTTGGATAGTACCATTTCAAAATGGTACTATCACATATCAATACTTAACCACATATACAGGTATTAAAATTAAAGTAAAATACTGCAATTTTATGTAGTCTCAGGTAGAGAAGTTTGTATTTTTAGTGATTAGCGCAAGAGCGTTTCCTGCGAGGCAGATATCAGAATGAACCATAGCGGGGCAAGTAAGAGGTCATGTCATGCCTATCCGTAGTTAATCGCGCAACAATCTACCCTTTGTTTGTGTTTGCGGCCTTTTACAGTGCGAGAGCCGCGTAGCTTAATGGTTTTAAAAGTCTACCATAAAAAAAAGTATCAGGTTTGAATCTTGGTTGGGACAATTATAATTTAAATTATAACTTATGCGGTCTCTGGAAGGGCTTGACAGTGGCCGGGCGAGTATCGTAAACCTATCTTGTACGCGTGGGAGAGCCATGCTGAAGCATAAACTGACGCACTAATTGTGCGGGTTTGTCCGAAGTGAAACGGTAGCGTGAAACTGTACTTGTACTGTGTTTTGCAGAGTGAATGAAGATGTTGGAGGCCCTTGGTACCGCTGAAGTACAGGGCCGACAACACAAACAATGGGAGGAATATGGCGCGGTTGTTCATGGGCGGTGGTGTTCTCTTACCATAAAGGAAATCCACCTGCTCTGTTGTCCGCTATAGAATAAAAAAATCACACATCGATATATCAGTATCATTCACTCAGTGAAACACAGTACAAGTATGGGTTCACTGTGAGCCTGTGAAAACAGTGCATCAGCATTTGCTTTAGTATGGTTTCCCACAGATGAGATAAGTTAAGACTGGCATTGTCAAGCCATAAATTAAAATATACCATCTATATCTTAATTTTCAGTTTCGATCAAGAACTCTTCTATTTTGTAGACTTATCTATTATCTTGGCATTCCAAAGGCATTGACTATAAATCTTCAGGTACAATCTTAACATTCCTGATAGGAAAATAGATGCGCATCAAATTATATTCTTGTCAGTTGCGGGAGTTATGTCCTAGTTCTGAATGTTAACTATGTAATAATATTAATTTATATTCAATTTAAGATGGAGAAGGGTGGCGTGTGACAGAACTCAGTGGAAAGAGTAAGTGGAGACCTATGCCAAAAAGCATTCCGAGATGCGGGACATATTATAAGTATGTAATTTTTTTATACTAAACGCTCGTGGCTGACGAAGGCCTGTTATTATTCAATAATTGTATGTGTATCCGTATCACTTAGATGTTTCGTTCCACATATAATCGTCCACAACTCTTTGGAACCAGAGTAAGTGAGATGCAGATGTATTTCTAAACCAATAAGACTAAAAATCCTTCAACAAACGCGTGCCTTTTTCTTTAGCACTGGCAACGCATCCGCGACCTAACCAGGGCTATGCGTATCAAGGTACTTTTTTAATGGCTCCTCATTGCTGGATCTAGCAGCCTCCACAGCTTAGAGCGGGCGTGTGGCTCGCCGAGAATTTGAAATTTTTGCTGCGTCTGCATGTTTTGAGTGACGAACCTCGGCTTGGGCGGTTGTGGAAGAGACGCGGCATGGCCGGACGGTGGTCACGGTATATAAACTCAAGTACAATATTATAAGTTAACTAGACTCACCTAGCGGTCGTCTACTCATAAACACACACAGCTCTTGTAGGCTGCGGTTGCGTTGCTTGCTTTTTAGGTATAAATATGTTTCTTCTGTAGGCTCCCAAGCAATATTAGTTTAAGATTCCAAATAATAATTATAAATTAAAAAATTTACGGTATTTTGAGGTTGATTTTATATATTACGCCACAGAGAGTTAATTTTCTTATCTGATTACTACACAGAATGTGTGCTTGCAACAACATAAGTTCTAAACGATCTTAAGTTTTTATTTATATAAAATTACCTCTTCGGTAATATATGAGGCTTTTTTGTTTAAAAAGGATTTAAATTGTAAGCAATTAAGTAATAAAATGAAGTCTATTTGGATGATATGTAATTAGGATTTATTCAATGGTGAATATTATTTACTCAATGAAATATCATTAAATTCAAGTTCGATGTTCGTTCCGATAATTAGTAATTTTCGTTGGTTAATGTGAATTGCTGGTCTTTTCATTTCGGTTATTACTTGACTATGTAAATATACATTCGTGAAGTTGGTTTATATATCATAGAAAATTATAATTTATTTGGTCTTTGGAAAAGTTTGACATAAAGTGCATTAGCGTATGCACTATATGTCAAACTTCTATTTATTAGTCTCGATTATTTCAGTATTCAAACATAAACAGCATTCAAATCGACCTATACTGATAGAAGCAACGTC
>DWCF01000968.1:0-35755 GCA_018230265.1 Delias oraia
AAGGTTATTTAAAAAAAAAATCTTTTCAGTAGAAATTGCTGTCCGATCTGACGTTAGTTTTAAAAATGCATCCACCGTGATACATCTGATACGTGAATTTAATAATAGTTGACAAGTATAAAATATATATACTGTGAAGTTCGCTAAATTGGTTGAAAGGTATCTACAAAATTAGACCTGGCAGTTAAGACTAACAAGAGAATTCGATTCATGGGATATGTCACCTAGTGTACTTTTCTACACTAGTAAACGAATAATTATTTTATGGAAAAATAATTAAAACAACATCACAATGCTCTATAAAATCGAAAATATTTATTAGTTAAATAATAAACCATCGCTTTTTGAATTAAAATAACTGTTATACCTCAACCGAGATAAGAATGGAACATAGAAAAAAATATCCGTGGAATTGATAACCTCCTTTTCGCTATTTTTGAGGGTCAGTTAAATAGAAACTACACTCAGTCGCAAGAGAATATTGATAAACGCAGTAATATTAAATGGTTATTATTGTTGAAGAAATAAATGTGATGAAATGTTAGCCTTACACTGCCTTACACAATTAAAAAATACAGAAAGTTTCTATCATAAGAGTAATGAATATAGGTTTTATCAGGCATTTAAAAAAATATGTTTAATAACTTGAAATATAATTATAATCCCGATGTTGATCTTTAATTAAATCTTATATGAACGTTTCAGTTTTTATTATATTTCGGCTAATTTACACCATATCATTATATTTTATTTCATGTGTTATTATGATAATATTTTGCGATTTAAAAATGGTAAAATTTTATTAAATCCATTCTGTAATTTTGCGATCAAGAGAAACAAGCAACCATATTTACATTGATCTATTCATACGGCCATCCACCCATCAATACTTACAAAATTTTCGTGGTTATAATATTAATAATACTATATAAATTAGCAACTATCAACAAATACACTTTAGATTTCCGAATCTCCTATTAATTAAGTAGATGGTAAATTATGACGCGGTGTTATTGAGAAATCCCAAACTCATTATTATGTGTCACTCGGCTTATATTGCAGTTGATATGAAATCATTTGCTAGATCACATTTGTGCTCAGGATACGATGTATCAATATATTGTTTCTGTCATATTAGGTTAACAATTGATAACCGCTATAGACGATGTAATTTAACATAACGTCTTTAAGGAAATAGATTCTGTGTTATTATTTGTTTAAAATATACATTCATACTAAAAATAACAATATAAAAATAAGAGATAGCCACAATCCCACATATTTATAATAAATTCCGATTTATTATGAATTAATTTTTTTTATTCTATAGCGGACAACGGAGCAGGTGGGTCTCCTATAAGGTAAGAAAACACCGCCGCCGATGAACAACCGCACCACAGTCCGCGCATTGGTTATGTTGCCGGCTTTTTACGCCGATTAAGCGGCAATTTTAAGGACCTTCGATATCCTCACTCACTCTGCAACACACAGAACAAGTATCGTTTTACGCTGACTATTCTGTGTGCCCGTTGTATCACTTCAGACTAGCCGTCCCAATTACTGCGTCAGCATATGCTTCAGCATGATTCTCCCACCGGTAAAAATTCATTGTATTACAATAAAAATATCAAATATAAATAGTATATAATCAAAAAATCAGTTTTTCTCTAAAAGGCGTTCCATTTTCCAATGTAACAAAATTGAAGTTCATACGTACGTGAATTCTCATATTGGATTTTGAAAGGATTTCGAAATCTGCGGATTATTGCAGCCGTAAATTCCAAAACGCTCTAGTTATTATCAATTTCAATGTGATATTTGATATTTATAAGCTAAAACAACGTACCGGCGAATCGAATGTCTCCGTAAATATTTGTTCTCAATAAACGTTATTCTATTTTCTAGCCATTGTGCCGAAAAGTTAACTCATATTATTTTCAAAATAATACCCGTCAATTATAGCGGATTTTGATACTCGACAGATTGCTGTTGTGATTATAATTTGCGTCTTCGGCAATTCTTGGTTGACTTGCCATTTAAAACGTCTTATTGAATTGAGAGGAAAAATTCTTCCGTTTTTAAGTAAAATTATCTTATCATCTTTAAATGTTTTTAGAACTATTTGAAGGTTTTTCATTCTTATTAAACAAATACTTTTTTAATGTTGTTATTATATATCTTTTCTAATTATTAAATTGTATTAACTTAAATTTTTCTTTAATTTCTTTAAGAGGTTTAATTTATAATACCTTTTTATGATTTTAAGTTGATAAGACTATAATATATATAATAATAATATATATATTATAATGTTCAATATTATAAATAAAATAAATTATTTAAGGCTTATTAATTTATTATTTATATTATTCACAAATATGAAACCTAATAAAAGAGAAAAAGCGTCAATAAATTAACGGTTTATTGTTTAAGCCTCAACCATTTTATTAACGAAAATGACTTTATTCTACATAAAAATATTGAAACTTTATACTTTAGTTTTGGACTTTCAATCATAGTATGTACATCATGAGTTGTAAAAATAAAGATTAGTATGTTTATACTTATTTTGTTATTCTTTAACTATAATGGGAAGAATTTTTTTTAATTAAAAAAGCAATGTCTTTGAACTTTGTCCTATGCGAAAGATATTATAAATTAATGACAAACGTAGGTAAATATTCAGTATAATTAGTATTCGTTAGAAATGTTTTCACCGTACTGCCAGATTTTTTCATATCAGATGAATTGAAAACAAGATCTTTTATGATGCCTTTATGAAAATCCGCATTCCAATCTTGAATTCACCGAGTGAATATTCAATTGGATCGAAGTATTTTCGTTTTTATCAAAGAATTCTTTTTAGAAAACTTCCGTTTGTTTTTAATTGCAATCACGTACATTTTATTTATCGTTGTTTAAAATAAACTGAACAAAATATTATATTAATTAAATAACTTATGTATCCCATATACGAAGTTCTGTAAATCATCGATTAAATCCATTCATAAATTCTTTGTCATTCTAATCAGTCAAACTCTAAACCTGACCAACTATTAATTTAACAGTTATCATTGAGATGTTCCAAGTCTTGAACAACCTGCAGTTTTACAAAATTTTAAAATATAATATTTTGGGTAGTTGGTTAAATAACTGAAATAAGAAAAAAGAAAATAGTATTAAAATTAGTTTAAGCTTTCTCATTTTGCGTTTGCAATACGAATTCAGATAGCTCATTTAAAAGAGTCCACGGCAAAAAAATGATTTTAAAAACGCTCAGTTGTAGAACGAGAAACACCGAGACAGCTTTGTTAACATATTATGTTTTAGGAGGTTAAAGTGTAAATTATTATAATATTAAAACATTTGTAGAGTAACACTTTGCTGTGTTGCCGATACAATGTAAATTAATAACAGTGTACTGAATATATAACCTACCTCTTCAATAACGGGCAATCTTTATGTTTTACCAACTTCAAACCCATACATTGATTTTAAAATTCAGCGAATTCAATTTTAAAAACATGCAATATGAATTCTGTCAGAAGCAGATAACACCTACGTTGGACGTATTTACCAAGTACTTGATATATTAAAAAACAATTTGATATTTCACCAACAGATATTGTTCTTAGGTTTTGATGCAAGTTTTCCAATACACTGATTTCTTTTAATTTAACCTCATATACCAAAATACCGCTTACAGAATACCACCATGAAAGAGTTTTTATGTGGAAAACGAGTTGGAGGCTCATCTAGGGTAAGCGGTCCTCCACCTATGGACATACCTAACCTTTGCCGAATCGCGGCTGCGTTACTGGCAGGTACGCTCTTTTTAGTAGTACTTTGTTTCCCTGAGGATATCGGAGGTCTGTGGAATAATAACGTTTAAGTGGCGTAAAAAGCCGACAACACAACCTAAGTGCGGGTTGTAGCGTGATTGTATGTAGGCGTCGGCTTTTAACATTTAGAAAATCCACCTACTTCGTTGCCCGCTGTACAATGATAAAATCTATGTATTGAGTAGAAGCTGAAATTGCCAGTTAATTGAAAATATTCATATGTATATTAAGTAAAGTGAAATATAAATTAATACAATGTTAGAAGAAATATATAGAGATGTGAAAAAAATTGGCGTATATTTTGTCTCCGTTATATTATGAAATAACATAGTTGGTTAGAATAATCTCAATAGTACCTTTTGATAACAAACCAAGAAACGACATGTGTATTAATTTTCTTGCACTAAAATAAAAATTAATCATTTGTATAGTATTCAAATACTCAATATACATACAAGATACAATTAAAAAAAAATTCTATTCACAGTTTTAAAATTGGATTGTATTGACAAAATTCCACTTCATTGACGTGTAACAAAAGAATTGAATGTAAAGTGTTCATGATAAAAATCATAAAATATATGACAAAAGGCTATTCTTTGTACGCAATTGTTGGGCGAAATAATAAATCAACTTGAATTATTTTGCTGAAAAATTATGTAACATCGCTTGAAGAATTGAAAATTTTTAAGAGATGAGGAAAGCTTATTTTCTTGATCGTAAGTCTACAGCTGGACATAGGCCTCCCCAAAAGACGCCCACCTATTGCGATCCAGCGGTTGCTCAGGACTTTCATGAGATCGTCTTTCCATCGCGTGGCGGCACGTCCCACTCTGAGTTTTCTTGTATGCGGGAATGCGGTATGCCACTCGAGAACCTTTCTTCCCCATCGGTTGTCGGGTCGTCGAGCGATGTGGACAGCCCACTGCCACTTCAACTTACTAATACGGCGGGCAATGTCGGTTACTTTGGTTCTGATTTTATTTCGCAGCGATACTGCGAAATCTTATATGTAACAAATATTCTAGGGCATTATGGCTTTTAGGCTACCGTTACGTCGCTACCGTACCTGCGCCGTTATATGCTACATATTAAAAAAAAGTATAGTTATTAATTTATTTTAATTTATTTTTTATTATTATTATTATTTTACTTTTCTCAATTCTTAATTCAAACTGTTCCTTCCATGCGATAACAATGACTTGTAAATAAGTTAGAAAATTAATGATCTTCGCAATTACTTCCTTATCAAGAGTAATTATGCCTTAATAATTAATACTTAATTATCTTATACTTCCAATTTGAAGGCATTTTTCGATATTTTTTAGATTTATAGATCATATTAGTCGTAATATAATTAATATGATTGAATTATTTTGGCTTTTTGTATTTTTTTTAAATAAATTGTTGATAACGGAGCAGGTGGGTCTCCTATTTGGTAAGAGAACACTGCCGCCCATGAACAACCGCGCCACAGTCCGCGCATTGGTTGTTTTGCCGGCATTATACGCCATTTAAGCGGCATTTTTAGGACCTGCAATATCCTCAGTCAGTCTGGGAAACACAGTATAAGTACCGTTTCACGCTGAGTATTCTGTGAGTCTATGGTATCACTTCGGTCGAGCCGGCCCAATTAGTGCGTCAGCATGACTCTTCCACGGGTGTCCGGCACAATTAGTTTATCAGCATGGCTCTCCCACGGGTGTCCGGCCACTATCAAACTGTAATTGTCCGGACCTGGATTCGACCTCTCGCATAGTACACTTATAAAAGCATTAAGCTATAAGGCTCTCAAATATATTGTTAAAGTTTATTTGTTCAATTGAAGACTTAGAGAATGCGGTTAAAGAGAAAGATTATTTTAAGAAAACATTCTTTAAAGGATAGACTTAACTATTTAGATTATATGGCGTTATGGTATGAATTTGATGTAGTTTGCGGACGATTGACGGTATAAAAAAAAGAACTATGAATTCTTTATGAAATACTTGTATGAATAATTTTGGTCAAAAGCACGTAAAGTGCTATTTAAAAGTCATTGTAGATTTATTGCGGTGGGACGTTTAATTTAGCGGTCGGATATCGGCCATTACCTCCCTGATTTATGAAGTAACAATATTAACTTTTTCTCAGATTTAAAATGAATATCTTTGAGTGGTTCTTTCGTAATTTTCTGATATCATCTAAAGTTGTGGCAGATTTTAAGTTCAAAACCCATTTTATCGGATGAAAGTAACTTAATAACGTTTTTATGTAGAAATTTGGAACAGGTTTTTATGATTTTCGTATAAGGAAAGATGAACTTAAGAGATAGCAACTTCATAAGTCATCTATTATGAAAAAAAAACAAATGATACGTTTTTTTTTAATTTTTTATTGTTTCTTCATAGTTAATCTGGAACCATTTCTTTTTCTTTCAGCTATTGCAATAATTGAGGAAAATAGTCTTCTTAATCAGTTTATATCTCTTATAATCAAATAATAACTTTTCGGAATCGAATATTACGTTACCCACACAAAAACTTACTAATGAGGCGGCATCATCAAAGCTTAATCATTGAAATGATTATAAGATAACCCAAATGACGTCTCATTTGGTATGTACATGGATATTTAATGTGAAATCAACGGTAACACTAATTAGAAAGACAAGAAGTCCATTAAGATAAGATTATATAACGCAGCCATCCGTAGTGCAACTAAGAATATTAGCTTTCTTAGCTTGTATTCTAAAAGGCACATGTTGACGAGACACAAAGCTAGAAATCCGATAAGCGTATTAGAGCAGCGTTCCTTACCGGCAGCCGCGACACAATACCGCAGCTTTTTGCTGGTCCATTGTTGCCGGACCATTAATGCCTCCATTGTGGCCCTCACAATGCCACGATTACACCTCATAATTAGATCTGACATACCAGACTTTCGGGCATGCGATTTTCAGCTAACTTTTATGTCAGCGTTTTGTCTTCACCTGTAAAATTGGAGACATATTAATTTGAAATCTTCTTTTGTCTATTTTAATTCAGCAGTTCAAAGTTAAGTAACATTAAGATTTAACAACTTTTTAATGTTTTGTTTTGAACATATATTTTTTTTTTTACTTTGAACGTGGCTTAATATATTTTTATTCTAATTCTATTAATATTCAAATAGGATAAATATAAAAAGTGAACATTTTTAGATATAATACAGCAGGTTTTTTACTTCAGTTACTCTTGTTAAATTATCTAATTTGTTGTAATAGAAATTTCATTAAAACAAAAAGTTAAGTGAAATGATGTGTTTGTTTATTTAAGCTAAGAACAAAGTATCAAAATGACATCTGAAACTTAAGAGTAAATATTAGGGAAGCCACCAAAAATATAGAGAAAATATCTGTGTTACAAATTACTAGCAATTTGAGTACAGACTAAAGGCGAAGTTGGCAATCGCTAAGCGACGCGTGGGAGATATTAATCCTGACTTAGTAACATATTAAGGTTTTGTTGTTTTAAGGTAAACAACAAATAGTTTGTGATGACAAATATGATATTTTATAATTGATATAAGATATTTAACTATCTTAATCGGTGGCCCTCAAAAGTACCACTTAAGTGGCGTCAAAAGCCGGTAAGTCAATCAATGCATGGACTGTGGCGCGGATGCCCATAGGTGGCGCTGTTCTCTTACCATATAGGAGCCCCAATTGCTCAGTTGTGCGCTGTACTATAAAAAAATAGATTTATTTGGATCCGATAATTAAAAACTAGTTTATTATTTAAAGTAAGTCATTATAGAGAAAAAAAATTGTTTTAAATTGTTTTCCGATAATCTAACCAAAAAAATTATAGTATTAAGATTCAAGACCTGAATCCTTAATATAAATCGTCTTCATTCATACAGTTGAAAAGTAAGAGCAGCGCTTTACTTTAAACTGTCTAAAACTTGTTTGGTTTTAGATTGAAATGCTTAGACACACCCACACACACATATATATATATTGTAACATATTTTTTATGAAATAAATGTTTTATGCATTTCTTAGCGTATCGTTTTTTCTAAGTAAAATAACACGTCTATTGGTTCGCATAACTTTGCGAGACGTATTTCTCTTCACATATTAGTATAATGTGAAATTAATCCCTAATATAAATATTTTTATTTACATTTAAAAGATATAGACATTGTTAGCCATTTCTATCAAAGCCATATTTTGTACAGAAAAACATCTCATTATGTATTCGAAAGCTTTTCGGGGAACGTGGGTGGTTTTGATAAATATTAGCGTGTTTATTTGCGAACCGACCTCATCCCTCTGACGATGACGGATGGTGAATTTCATGAGAAAAATAGTGACCGTTGGGTGGGTATGTCTGCGGTAATAGGAAATGTTACGGGAATTATGTGAGGTCACAAGAAACTTGATGTTATTCTGTGATGAGCGTTTATTTTGAGAACTACTCGTGCATTACATGAACCTTATATATTGCCTTATATTGAGCAAGCAAATAGAATAAATCTGAAAGTAAGATGACGAATTATCAATATATTAATCTGAGGTTTGTTATATTGAGAAGGATTCTACTAATAAATATAAATACATTTTCTTAATATAATTAATGCATACAGTATTTTAAAAAAATTGTTCTATTTCAAATTTAGAATTACGTTGTTAAAATTTTGTCTCTTATTAATAAACAAAATTAATATAGTCCAATTTTTAAAAATCAACCTTTTAAAAAAACTACATTGATTTATGATTGTTTTATGAAAAAGACATGTTGGAACATGTCGTGACATGAATGGCGTCCTATATGGATGACGATTATTTATTGGTGTAAATGTTATATAAATATAAAACCGCTGGATCCAGATCGCTCAAGATCGTGATAGGTGCGCGTCTTTGGAGGAGGCCTATGTCCAGCAGTGGACTTGATAGGCTGATGATGAAGTGTCGTAAAAAGCCGGCAACTGTGGCGCGGTTGTCCATGGGCGGCGTTGTTCTCTTATCTTATAGGAGACCCACCTACTCCATTTTCTGCTATACTATAAAAAAATGGACACTCTGCCTAAATCATGGTTGATAAACATGTCTCGCTACGTGACTCAAAGTAGTGACGTGTTAATATCGCAGTGTCACGTAGAGGGCGATATATCAGAGATGTCCGAGTAAGCATCAATTGCGAATGAGAGTCATTAATCCGAAGCCGAGTGTGGCTGAAGACGGGTATCATCTATCTCACAGAAGCTATTTTATTGGTTTTAATTCGTTTGCTCACTTTAAAAATGCAATACCCAATAACTATCACGAATTTTGGCGATTACAAAAAACATAGTAACATTTTATCTATGTGAGATATCGATTGAATTTTTTAACATTTATTTACAACCGTTTTAAGCTTTGTCGTCTGTTTCATCTCATATATACAGTTACATTTTTACAAATTTTATCCTCTTTCATAAAATAAGGTATTTTTGTAGTAAAACTAGCTGTGTTTATTATTCAAAATTTGTTTACTGTAAAACATCTATATATTTCGGTGTATTAAGTGATGTTTTTATGCCTTATACTCGTGAACGCACGGACATTTTAATTATTATATATATTTGTTAAGTGTATAATTATTATTCTGACCCAATGGAGGTTACTACAGTAACAATGAGAATAAATCAATGTCCAACTCATTATCTATTACTAATTACTGTCATTAATTGATGTAATTAAACACGCTCGGGGATAGTTGATTTCGTGTATATTGCCTCTTTAATTGGTTAACACACTTGATTTAAATCTATCATTCTGTCCGTGCCATAGTCCGCGCATTGGTTGTGCTGCCGGCTTATTAAGAGAATAAATTGTATACCTTTATGCAAATATATTAAATGAAATGTAAAGTAATATGTATTCAAAACCGTGTACAAGAATATATTCGATTGTCCGTCTATATCATAAATCGATTCAAAAATCAGCAATAAATGTAAATCGAACGTCTAGATGGTCGTAGATCGTTACAGTCTAGCCACAACAGCTACAAATGTCTGCACGAAAACATTATCTAGCAATGCCTACCTTAAGCCGTACGGTATCGTTTCCACTTGATAAACATTTTAAGTTATGCCCAAAATGTTTCCTCTAATCTTCCGGAAGGGAAATGATCCGGAAGAATGAGATTTTGGGGGAGATTCGATGTTTTGTTATAATATCAACATACACCGCTTTTGCTCTCACTTCAAAGCAGGTTCAAAATTTTACTTTATAATATCCTACTTGTGGTTTTTGTGAGATAATTTATAATTAAAAGACAGTAAAAAATAATATAGGAATGAATACAGATTGTGTTCTGATCTGTTATAGTATTTGCTTGAATCTTTATAGAAGACTCTTTAAAGTTAAAAAAAACGATGTTTTTTTCAGCTAGATGTAAATAAAATAACTTTGAGTTAATTTGATCTTTGGAGAGGCTTGACAATGGCGAGACAAAAGTATTAAAGCTGTCTTGCCTATGGGAGACCCATGGGTCTTATTTCATCATGATGTAGCATATGCTAACGCACTAATTCAGTTTATCTGGAATGCTACAACAAGCTCACACTACACCAATGTGAAACAGTACTTGTAAATGTTCAATTATTGTCAGATTTTTAATGTGGAAGAATATTAAGAGACTTTCAAGAGAGATATATTAATATATGATAAGGCAATGCCTAATGGCTAATTTAAGGTGTTATAAAAAATTTTATAGCAAGCAATATACTTTTATTATATAGTTGTAACAAATAGTATTTCTTAATTTAAATTTTGTCGCGTTTATCTGTCACTGTCTATGAACAAAATATTATACGGTTTTTGAATGATCTTAGAATGTAATGGCGATACAAAGTATTAAAAACTTATGGTAAATTAAATACTAAATCTAGTTTACAAATATTGTGAAATTAAAAAAGAGGATTAAGAGACATTTATAGTTGTTTCTTTATTTTCAGGTAAATTTGTTAGCTTAAATTAAGTGGAGGTTATGTTATTGTACCTAATTAATCAATAAAGTTTACATCCTTTATTTTCAAGGAAACAAATTTAAGTTTATTTTCATACAATGAATTCGGTTTTAAATAAGTGTGTTTACATGGTTATTCTAAACAATATGTCTTTAAAAATCTAAGCACATACTTTATACATTTGAAAAGCTATCTCAAGCTTTCTTTATTAACAAATCAGGTTAAAGAAAGAAAACTACAGTTAATTGCCTTCCATACAAACTGTTTCTATTACGGGTAGTGAAAGAAGAATAAATGTTATAAAAGTTAAATTATCTCTCTTTGAGCTGACTTAACTTGGAAAGATTATTAAGAAATTTTAGCACTTAGTTCATACCGATACTAATGATTTTATGTATATTCAAATAACTTACACACATAAAAAATAAAATACCTAAAAGTAATAGAATTGAACATTATAATTAATTGAAAACAGTATATTCTTTTATAAATAATATATTTATATATACAGATTCACAAACATAACAGACAGCCTCTCTAGTGCACTACTGCGTTCAATTATAATTATTTTATTGCTGGCAAAAAGCTTCCAAAACAATTGAACAGTTGAGATGGTACACGTATTTTTGGAAAATTCTTTTCTAAATTAAATTAATACTAAATAATAAATTAACTCTAGATTTTTTCTAAATTTTATCCAAATCTGACAAGTCGTTTTTTAGCTACGATTAGTTTATAGTTATGGTAAATAATCTCGATTTATTTACTGATCAAATGGTAACTTATCAATTGGCTTTTAATAATAGCAATTGAAGGTTGTATGTATTTTGAAAGGTCTAATTGCGAAAAATATGATTGAATATGTTGTCCATATAATAAAAGCCTACATTAGTTTACGTCATTTTCTGAAGCCTATTGAATACGCACACAAAATTTTATAAAATCTGATTATATAATTTCGAAGGAATACAGGAGTATTCTTTCAAACATCGATAAATGAGAAATTTATATATTTTATTAGGTTTATTGTTCAAAATATTTTTTTATAATAGAGATTCTTTAAATTTGGGCATCGCGCCGTAAACTTTCTATAAATTGTGCGAGTCCATTTTTCATTGAAATTGGCGAGCAGCTGCTTAATAGAGTATATCGGTCAAAACATATTCGACCAGCGACCGCATTCAATAATACTCGTTCAATTTTAATTTCGACTCAAATCGAACACCCTCCAATCTGAACGCCTTTTTACGCCTCATTCGCCTGTTCCAATCAAATCAATTACAGGCTGAACGACTTTTGTGTGCTGATAGTATATATAGGCTTTTTGTGAGAGATATTTGTGCTTTTGAAATGATTAATTCTAAACATACTTTTTAATGAAACATATTTAAAAAAGATAAGAAAAAAGATAAAATGTATATACACATATTATCATAAAAAATAAAAAAAATAAAAAAAAAACATATTTAAACCATTACAACGAGTGTAAAATGCAATTTAAAAAAATGTCAATTAAATATTTATTTATATATATATAAATTTGGTTATATTATATAAATAGCTAAATATCTTTAAATTTGCCTTGTAATTCCATAGAATATATATTCTGGAAGAAAACGTATCCCTTTAAATGTAGTTAAATTGGAATACCTTGTTGGAATATGGGGCTCGAAGTTTAATTGGTAAAATTTGTGAAGGGTCATGCTACCCTCACTGTTTTGGAGAGCCTCTATGATTGATACTTCGCACAAATTTCGTGACCGCACTATTTACCCCAATATTTTACTACGAAGTTGTCTATTAAAGATGACGTAAAGTAAGTTATTATCTGGGCTATGTTTTGGTATGGAGCAATAGTAGTATTTATTTAATGAGAAGTTTAATATTGAAAATTTAGAAAAAATTTAAAAAATCTGTCTCTTAAACAATAGTTTTAATGTATTAAACACAAACAAATATTGCTAAATTCTTGACTTGTGTGCTTATTAGCTTGTCTGTTTAGGTGACTAAAATTTTCATACATTTATTATAAATTAAGCAGTTTTATAATTCATATTCTTTTCAATTAAAATGAAATAATTATATATTATTGTCAATAGAAAAACTTTTGCTTAGTCGCTTAAAAATTTCGCTTAAGTGGCTTTAAAAGCCGGCTGCATGCGCGAACTGTGGCGCAATTGTCCATGGGCGGCGGTGTTCTCTTACCTACAGTGGAATCAAAGAAAGCAATAATTATAAAATTAAAGTTATTATAGTAAAATTTCAATTAAAAATACAGAAAACGTGAAATACAATTTCTTTTATAGAACATGGAATTTAACAAGATAAACGTATGACTTAGTAGACTCAATAACATAGGATACCTTTAATAGAAATTCCCTAAGCGTCTGTAAGGTTCGGATCAGGCTTTTCATTAAAGGAAACATCTGATCCGAAAAAATTCCAACCAAGAGTAAGCAATATCCAAGAGAATCTTGATCAAAGCCAGGCCATACATTAGAGCGACATTGTTAATACCTTGATAAATTGTGTTACCTTTAAGGTAAAAGAATACCCGATTTTCTTATCAATATTTAGATCTTTTACCTATCTAAAACATACATCGTTTTTATTTTTATTTCACCACTAAAATAGAATGGTTATATAGCAGTAAAGTATAATTAAAATTAAGAGGCTTTATTTTAAATTTGCCACTAAAATCCTAAAAAGTTAAACCTTACAATAAGGCCCCAGAGAAATTGTTTATATTAATATCACAAATTATCTTGTAACGAATCCCAACGATAATAATCCAGCAATTATGTAGACACAGGTGAAATACGATCTACATAAATCGTGGAAAACTCTACAAGGTTATGAAATATTCGAGCGGAAGGATGTGCATGTGTGAGAAGCACGTATGAGGATGTTTGTGGATGAACGGTGGGAGGTGATGTATCGTCTCATTGTTGGAACGGATGCCTGTAATTATGAAGGCTGTGTGAAAGGTTTCCTGTAAAGCGGTGTGTATTTGTTATCATAGGATTATGTCGTAATTAAGTGTTTACTTGGCTAAATTAGTAATTATAAAAAATAATTATACCAGACGTATAAAAGTACGTAATAGCTTGACCAGTGTAGTTTAATTTTTTTTTGTTGTTGTAGCTGACAACTGAGCAGGTGGATCTTCTACATGGTATGAGAACACCGCCGACCATAGACTACCGAGTTGATGGACCGATTGACTGTGTTGCCGGCTTTTTACGGTACTTTTAAGGGCCTCCGATATCCTCACTCAACGAAACACAGTAGAAGAACCGTTTCAAGTACACCTACCTTTTCACGCTGAGTATTCTGTGAACCCGTATCACTTCGGACAAGCCGATCCAATTAGTGCGGTAGCATATATTGAACATGATTCTCCTACGAGTGAATCTGGAATAAAATTCCAGATTTTATTTATATTAATGAATTAAGAGGCGTGTTATTACTAAAACAATGAATTGATTGCGACTTTTGGATTGATTTCCGGCGCGACGGGTATTAATCTTAGCTGAAATAACTTATTGTTATCCATTCAAGTCAAGTATTACCAAATTCCTACCTCTCATAAAGACGTATTACTAAAATAACAGACTAGTCTAGAGTATGCCTATATCTGAGATGAACAGTTAAGAATCTCCGGATTTACAAATAACTTTTGTACATTAATATTTGGAACTCATCCTATTAACGTCTAAATCCCATGCGTCGGTATACTTTTCTACGTAATAGTACGAACTAAACCATAATCTTTTTAAATATAAGAATGAAATTTTGAGATATTTTATTATAGTTCTTGTAAATAAATAAGTAAATGAAGTCATTTACTAATCGATTTATATACAAATCAATGCCTTTTTTATTTTATTCTGTAACAGACAACGCAACAGGTGGGTCATATGGTAAGAGAACAGCACCGCCCATAAACAACCACGCTAAAGTCCACGCATTGGTTATGTTGCCGACTTTTAACGCCACTTAAGCGGATTTTTAAGGGCGTCCGATATCCTCAATCACTCAGCGAAACAGTCGAATTGCCGTTTCGCGCTGAGTATTCTGTGAGCCCGTGGGCACTTTGGACGAGCCTGCCTAATTTGTGCGTCAGCATATGCTTAAACATAGCTCTCCCATGAGTGCGACATTATTAAGACACTTGCCCGGCCACAGTCAAGCCCTTCCAAAGACCGAATAAATTATTATTTATTATTGTCCGGACTGGGATTCGAATCCGATATCTCTTCCTTCATGGTACGGCTTTTAAAATACTTAGCTACAAGGCTCACCGCTAATTATGTAACCTCAGCAACTGCCGCCCAATCCGAAGAACCAGAATACTAAATATGTACAATACCCCGTACTTTTTTGTGGAAAAATTCAGGTATCAAATAACTTCCATCTTCATTCGAGTCGTACTGGTTTTTAAACATCATACATAATAATTTTAACACGCACTCAAACATCTTTCTTGCTAAGTAAATTTTACATCTTGGGTTATCCATTGGGTTGGTAAGCATCCTTAATTCTTTTTGAAAATACAATATAACATTGAGACAATTTTTTAAATCGGACCAGCGGCTGAGATTAGCGCGTTCAAACAAAATCTTCAGCGTTATAATATTTTAGATTGAACAAAAACCCAAATCAACTTGTTTTATATTTTTATTTGCGAATTCATTGATATGTCAAAATAAATAGATTCAGAATTGGCAATTCGATTAGCCGGCGATAGGACTCCCGCAGGGGCGAATCGCATATAGTGCCGAGTAACTAGTTAGTATGCATGTTCTGAGACCGACTATATTTTACATGAGCAAATTACATTAAGAACGGCGCTTGATACGATAATTACGCTCAGTAAAAGAACGCAAATGCTTACGTAATATCAGCTTTAAAAACATGGAAGGCTTGTTTTGTAAGGTTGAATAAACTTTTATTTTGCAGGATTATATGAATTGCAATCCATTATTATTCTGTAAAAAATAATCTATAATGATTCTTAAATCTTATACCACCTTTTCAGTTTTTATAACGGCATAGTAATTCAGACTCTATTAGATAAAATTTAATCTTATATTAATCGTATATTCATTGCTTAAGCTCATCCGAATGATTCCTGCGCTTTAGAATGATCTGTTTCTGCTCAAGTGTATTATTTTATGAACATATAAGAAATCTTTCTTGTTATTTGAATATCATATATATATATATGTTCCTCATCGCTTGGAAACTTGATATAGACAATCATAAATAGTTACATATTTGAATGTATATATATATTGATTTGATTTGATTGACAATAAGTATAAAAGTTTTATGCACAACTTAATGAACGAATGATTAATGTTTAAATATTTCATTTAAATTTCTTTGTTTCATTATTCGGCCATGAAAGAACTACACGGAAACTTTCAAGCTAGCATTGGTTTAAAACTATAAAATCCGATAGACTGTATTTATTTATGAAAAGCACTCATTTATCAGCGCTGCCCCAGTGCGGACAATCGTTTATTTTAGCTCGGAATTAAAATGGAATGTATCACTCTCCAGCGGGCAACATACTAAGTAGTTCATACTCTGAGAATACTGTTTATAAACTATTCTACGATTTCATTAAAGCGTTGATTAAAGGAATTAATAATGTTTAATTAAAATTAATGAACACATGTCTACATTTGTCTTGAATACGATTCAACAGTAATTATACATTATATTATATATACATAGCTTATAATAAAATTGTTCTTACATTTATTTAATGTTTAATATTCTAAATTGAATAGTCAAAAATCTTACGTAGAAATGTTGAAATTACTTTGGAAGAGCCGTTAAAATCTGAAAATTTGAAAATTTTCTCCCTGATATTATTAATTGATTAAATAATATGTTTAATTGCGAAGCTAGAATCATATTTGAAATAAAACATTTGCTTTTCTTGTATAAGTAGTAATGTTATTGAATTTCTGCTTAGCGGAAAAACTGTAATAAAATGTCCAAATTGCTTTTCTCAGAATTCGATGATGCTTCAAGAAATAACGCGCTATTTGAATCTCACAGCATTTCAATATATCACAGTTCGTTGCCCGTTTGGAATCCCAATATTAGCTATTATGTGCAAAGTTCTGACGAAATTTGAACAGCTTGGGAAATATATTTATTCAACTAAAGTATCAAAACTCGTGTAACCAGTCTAGAAGTGTTAAGTCAACACGAGTAATAAAGAGGATTTAAGTTAAATCAAGTCCTCATAGGCTTAGCGACTTTGCTAACTACCGCCTTGATAGCCCCTAAAGCCATAATCTTCTAACTTGCTTTGCTAACTAGTTAAAATTGCATAAGCGGGTTATTTAAATAAATATAATGTTTTCTTTATGATTTCTTAACATGTTACACAGACAACATTTGTAATATTTTACAAAAGTAAGTTCCTTATTTTATCTTATTGTATTAATTTTAAAATATAAAAATAAATATTATTGATATAATTATTCCCAATGAAAATGATGTTAATTTTTAAAAAAATTGTATTATTAATATTCACAGTTCGTTTAAAAATGTTACGCCAAAATTGCAAGGTTTTATAATTTTAAAGTTGTTGTATGATAATAAAAGAACATTACATTTTCTAAGAAAACAGGTAATTCAATTCTTGCACAAAGAAATGGGAAATTCAAAATTATCTCAAAGAGTTAGTGATATTGAGTGAGCGTCCTGAACTAAAATTGAATAATAACTCCTCCAACGTAGTATTGCATAAAATATAAGGTCATACTGTACCGTATATATTTCTTAGATAGATTTTTATTGCATAGTGCGGAGCAAGTAATTGATTTTCCAAACTCTTCCCATTTTTACTACTTCATATGAAATTGTTGAAACCTGACTACAAATTTAAAGAATTACAGCTCCGAATACGTGGAATAATAAAGTTCTCAGTTATTTTAAAAATTGCTATAACAATATTTATCAGCTTGGTTCATTTATTTATTCACTATTTAAAATAAAATAATAAGTTTTACGCTAAAAAAAATTATTAATAATAAATGTTGAGTAAATATATGGCCAAATGCTTTCTTCGAAATATAAATCTGATTCCCAAAGTATTAAAACGTCATTATATATAGGTAAGAGACAGAGACTTAATTCTTCACTCATTCAAGCTTAGAGATATTTTCCATTAATAAGATTTATGTGTATTTGAGAACAGTTCATTGCACTGCAGAAATGGTGCTAAGTTCATAGTAAATACAAGTTGAGAGTCGGCGAGCGATAAAATTCCTCTTGAGATCGACTATACAAATGTTCTGAACTGAGTGATGATTTAATACCTCCCCAATGAACTGTAATATGTAAATGACATTTCGCTATTACATGATTTTCCAAAAGAGTAAGATTTAAGGAAATATCTCGTTAAGCTTTTTTATGGCATAGTGGACAACAAAGTAGGTTGGGTCTTTTGTATGGTAAGAGAACATCGCCGGTCGTGACTTTATTTGGAACCAGCTAAAATGATCTTATTTTCTAAATATTAAAATAAGCGTTATATATTAGGAATAGAATCATATACATATATAATTATATATACATTAATAATTATATATATTAATTATCCTATATATATAAGGTAATGTCTAGTTTAATCTTCTTACCGATTGTTCACCATGTTTCTCTAAGGATAAAATTTTTATTTTAGTACGGTATTTATTTACAAATTATATAAAATACAACTATTTTATTCTCACACTAAAATATAAAAACAAAATTTTAAGTCTATTATTTAAACTAAGAATCTGTTTAATAATATGTTCTTATTAATTATATTTACTTACACTTTTAAATAAATCCGTATTAGCCACGACGTCTGTCACACTTACACGTGGTTAAACCAATAAATTATACTAATTGAATAAATATACTTTCTTTAGATTAATATTATATATTAAACCGTCGTCTTTGAAATAGTATTAATAGGATAGTATGTCATAAATAGTTCTATATTGACTATATTGATAAGACTATTTCAGGAATTCAAATTTGTTGTATTGAGAATTAGAAACTGTAATGTCAAAATACGTTTTGCATTTGGATCGTAAGCAATTAATGAAATCACTCGCGAGTCTCTAATTCACTGAACGAGATATATTCCACGAGTGAGTACATCAATCCTTCACGCTCGACTATTCATTGCATTCAGTGAAGGTCCAAAGTAAATAGATTGTTACAAATTGTACTGAATTTAAAATACTATTCTGTTCCATTTGTCAAATATTTTTTTATGACACTGCTAATATTGTAAATTACTATATAAGAACTTTATGTATTCATTTTATGTCACAGAACATAATAAAATGACAATTAAATGAATTAATTGTGTATATGTAATATTGCTGTTATTTTTTGTAGCAGAACATTGATTATTGACATTTGACATATCTGTCAACTGTCAATGATGTGGTCGACACAACAGCTCAAGATGTCTGTCTCTACAGTTGTGGAACGTGTTCGTGCCGGACAAGCTCTTGGGATACAGTTATTGCTGATAGCTGACGTTTTGCCTATCTAATGTCGCCTTCAACGGTTTCCCTAAGCTATTACTTTCTATATAAATCTTTACTTTTAATTGATTGTTCATGCATTTGTGATAAAATCATCAGAACTTGGGGCAATATGGTGAAAATCTTAAAAATAATTCACTACAGTATTTTAAATTGCGTAATTATTTTTTAATTATTTATATAATATTTATTAATTTATAATAAGTAATAATGAAGTAAGTAATAATAAAGAAGCTTCTTGTTAGTACTTGTGCCTCTAAAAAAAGTGTGAACCACCAAATCGATTAGTACTAATGGTAGGTTGTGCCAAAATGATTAATAGTTGTAAGTTATATTCTATGTAGCACATTAAACAAACAAAGGTGGTTTTGAAACAGGAATATATACACGGAAATAATACAATGAACTTCAATTTTACAAGAATTACTTTACCATCTATGTAATTGTTATTATTTTAGCTTTAATAACTACCGATTGAATTGTTTACTTTAACTAATAACTTACAATCTTTTTTAGGTTAGACTATTCTTGTATTCTGGACCAGTTTATATAATATAAATTAGTTTATATATTCTCAGGATAAATTTAAGCAATATTTAAGTGTTTTTAGAGAATTCTGTGTACCTTAAATTAAGGATTTTTTTTTCTTTATTTATGTACTTACTGCGTATTTTTAGGTTAGCTTAGGCTAGATTTCTTATATTGTTGTTACAATAATGTAACTGTATGTAATTATTCGTTTTTTTTATTGTTTGTAGTGTTCTGCGCGAATAGGATTGGTGCGAAACAAAAATCGCCTATCTCACCAAGCGGCATCCTCAAATATATTTTAAACCTTACTTACTTTAAATAATATATAATAATTAAATATATATTATATTTTTATTTATTTTTAATAAATATATATAATTTAAAGTAATTAAGTAATTTTAATTAATATTTACATAATTATTTTGTTAATTATCTTCGTTTCTATTGTTATCTGATAAATGTTTACTTTCAGATTTACCACGATTCGTGGGACCTGGATCCAACGTGACCGTAGCTCTGGGACGAGAGGCGTCTCTCACGTGTAAGGTTGACAATCTTCAATCTTTTAAGGTAACACTATAAACCCAAGTTACACCTACAATCATATTCAAAATCTTGATAATCACTTTATCAGTTTATTTTCTTTATTCACACCTACTTATTAGAAAATATTAGTTAACTGCGACGTAGTCTGAAATAAATTGAAATATAAATAATATTTATGGAAAACATTATGTCGTTAATAGTTCCAAATCAAAAAAAGTAAGAAATATAACCCCACCAGTATAGAAACACTTAAGGAAATTATATCTACAATTACATGAGAAAGGTCCAATGTGTAAAACAGTTATTGTGAAAGAAAAAATATCATCTATTTTCCTCATCATATATCATCAGTGGTAAATAAAAACTCATCAGCATCAAAGTGGAGGACAAAGAATTTATCAGCTATGAAGTGACTGAATAAAACATGATCGGTGGAAAATGGTAAAAGGACAAAAAAACTCCATCATTAATCAAAAGAAGGCAAAACAGTCGCTGGCTTTAATTTATTATGAAAATTGACCTTTTCGAGACTTCTTCAATATCAGAGAGCAACTGACCAATTTTATACAGCAACTTTATTAAAAAATAATAACGAATCCTGCTCAATTTAGCTAAAAATAACGCAGGTATCTGACCAGATTAATTTAATTGAAGCGAAATAAATTGATGCGATCGTTTATTTTAAAGTTTTTATTTTGAATGCGATAGATGAAAATTGCTTGTTATATCAATGAATATTAGTTTATCTTTTGCATTTAAGGGGCTCTTTATTGAAGTTGAAATAAAAATAGAAAATATATATGTAATAATATATATGTATAAATATAATGTTTTCATGCTAGCTAAAGTTTTTTTACTATGTATGTTGTTTCTTGTACTATGCCATATCTAACGGCTAGCAACGCACTCGCGATCCCGGCACAGCCTTTAACCTCTTGGAGGCCACTTAAACACTTTTTTGTTAGAATAGTCAAAGAAAGTGGATAAACATGATCAATTTGATGGGATCCTTATCTACCGCGGGGCTCTAGGCAAGTAGCCACTGGGAATGTGTGTGTGTGTGCTGTGGGCCCCGGTGACGCTAATTTTCTCCCAATCATTCGCCATTTGTTATTTACTAATAACCTATAAAATATAAAATAGCTTAAATAAACAGTAAACATTGTATGTAATTACTCAGGTGGCATGGCTACGCGTGGATACGCAAACGATCCTGACTATCGCTGGTCATGTTATTACCAAGAACCACCGCATCAGTGTAAGCCACGGAGACGGATCATGGAGCTTGATACTAAGGGATGTAATACCTGGCGATGGTGGACGCTATATGTGTCAAATTAACACGGAGCCTATGATGAGTCAGCTGCATTTACTCCAGGTCGTAGGTAAATCTTCTTTATTCTACTTAGTACTGATTTTATTTAATTTTATATCTATGTAAATTATTCAAAGATATAGTAACATTAAAGAATAAGAACTTGCATTCTAACTAAATCAAATATTCAGAAACGTAAGTTTCTCAACAAGTAACGGTTGTTGACTTTGAGAATTCCGTTCAACCTCACAGACTGAGCGAAACATTTTCTTTTCTATTCAAATGTATAGTATATTACTCGTTAGTTTGAATAAATTTTTAACTAAGTTTGTTGTTGACACGAATTGTATGACACATTAGTTGAAACCGCTAGAAGAACAAGGGATCTACAAATGTTATCTCACCTTAGTTGATTCGTTCAAATATTTTAAATCATCACATATTGCCAACAATTTGTTGCTATCTTAAGTCTATATTGAATAATCTGTGTTATATATTTAAATAAAACGTATAATAATGTTGATTATTATTTAATAAAGAACGCAATGACCTGATTACAGAAATAATAATTTCTAAATATATAATAAAGTTCTTCTCATGAACTTTCTTTATTCTAATAAGCTTTGAGTATTTTTATAGATACAAAATATGCCTTTCATTCCTCACTTTAATTAGACAATTAATTACACTTTTTTCGTTGGTGGATTCTTTTGATCTTAGACCTGAAAAGTTAGCAAACAATTTGAAATACCTCAACCAACCTTACAACTCTGTAACTTATTATTCTCAAATTATATTTTTAAGTTTAATTGTATCAAGTAAAGCGAATATTAAAAGCATTTTTTTATAGGATATGAGGAAAATATGTTTATGAGTATGATACTGTGATATCATTAAGAGATAAATAGGTGATCTGTTTACTCAAATGGAACACTTATTTGTTTTCTCGCAAATTCGAGACCAGGACCTTACTAGCAACCAAAATATTGGTTAACATTTCACCCCTGGCTCAAGTTATGATCTTTCTAGAATAAATAACATAGAAATTATTTAACATTTTGATAGGTTTTTTCTCGTTCAGCCTATTACATTTTTGTCGTAACAGTAATACCGTTTTTCAATATCCCTAGTACCGCCTGATATAGATGATGAAGCCAGTAGCAGTGAGATCATAATCAAAGAGGGAGATAATGCAGCGATGCGATGTGTGGCTTCTGGTACTCCACTACCTACTATAGCTTGGAGAAGGGAGGACTCGCGTCACTTCAAAATCGATAATAACACATTAGGTAAGTATTTTTGACAGAATAAAATTTTTAATATTTTCAAACTGTAGCTAATAAACATTCTGTATAATATTCTGGTTTTTATGGTATAGCGAGCAACGAAGTAGGAGAGTCTTCTCATAATCCGCAATTTAGATGTTACCGGATTTTTAAACCGCTTGAGCAGTATAATTTAAAAGTCCTCCTTACATACTCAGTGAAACACAGTAAAAGTACTAAGTGTGTAAGTCCGTGGTATCATTTCGGACAAATCGGGAGAAACAATCTTGTTATTGTAAGGTTATGATTCTGAAAGGCTTTCCCTCGGGTAAGATTGTCAATTAAAGAGCGAATAAATTATAAATTGTTGTGATTTGGATCAGGGATGGAATGTAATATCTCTCGCTTTGTGATAGGATTATAAAACTATTTAGCTACGAGGCTGTTAAATATCGAAGATTTAAATAAAATTTATTTGAACAGTATCTTAGCTTCTTTATTTAGTTGAATAATATGTTAGTGTATTTATTGTTTACGTGTCTTATAGCCATTAAATAGCGTTGCTTTATTACATAAATTAATATTTATCAGTGACGATTCAAGAGTATTATAATCCATAAGGAATATTTTTAACCAGTCAAAATAAGTAACGCATCTCTTTTGATATTTTCTATAACATTTTATTTTAAAGAAAACTACAAATTACAACAACAGAAATTATTGTACCATTTTCTTATACTTTACTTTCTTTTTACCTATTATACTTTCAAGTCAGAGTACACAATAGATTTTTTTATAAAATAAAAGGCTTTGCTTCAAACGAGCTTAGTAAGCTCTTAGCGGAGAAATTTTATTTATATCTGAGTAAAAGCGAAGCAGCATTCTTTCGCCATCAAAGTCCTTAAGCAGTTCTTAATTTGATGATATTGTAGGTTTAACTCCTTATGTAAATATTAGAGCTTAAAATATTAAACCTTAAACAATATTTGACTATAAGTAGGTACTAGTATAAACACAAAAGCTTTCCGCAAACAGAGGAAAAACAACCATTAGAAATACATCACAACACCAAACCGAACTCAATTAATCCCTTTCAAAATGTCGGTCAGCGTTTGTCACATAGATAACACTGATAATAGATGCGTATATTTGTCAGATCGCGTATCTGATGTCGCGAAAGCAAATTATAAACAAAAATATTAAAGCAGAAATTTGAACGTTTGTATTATAATGTCAAAACCACACATGAGTTTTCATGTCATCGCCAAAAGAAAAAATATCAGATCTGAAAGCGTATACCGTAACTCGCTATGAAAGGGTAAAATAAATTCGGTGCAGAAACAGGAATAAAATCAAGTCTTTTAATGAGGCTGTATTTCATCCTTTACAATGTGCTCAACGGACTACGTGTGCGTTTGTATAACTTTTACATACGGCTCGGGCTGGTTTTTAGTGGGGAAATCCTGTAAAAACTTTTTACGCCATTCACAAAATATAACAGAGTTGAAAAAGGCTCCCAGTGGGCTGTGTGTGTATGGTGAACAAAAATACATACCAGTAGTGGAATCCAAATGAAATTGAACCCTTTAGCTTCATGCATTAAAAGCAATAAATATATTTTTACATACAGTAATAAATTTTGGATGTTTAAAGTTTTAAAAGTAATTCATAAATATTTTGGCAGTGCGTAGAATTGTAGTTCCTATAGCATCTTCTGTCGCTTTTATTACGGGCAATCTTCTAAGCAGTTGTTTGAATTAACTATAGCTGAATATCATCATCAAACATCGAGGCAAAATTTAAAATTCAATCCATATTGTCTCGATATTTGTCGTTCCAAAACTAAAAGTTTTTAAGGTATTTTATACACCACGATGTGAAATCAGGTGACTGCAGAGGTATTTCCAAACCATTACAACTTGGGGAACGTTAAAAAAGAGCATACTTGGATAAGTAATAAGGGATCTAAAAGACAGCTTATCCTAGGCCATGTAGTTCGTTTGCCATGTAGTTTTCCTTCTTATTTTTATTTTTAAAAAGTACCGTAATACACATTAAAATTATTTATCTCATTTTATATAATATTATCAATGATAATATTATATAAAATGAGATTATGAAAATGAATCCAGTAAATTTGATCAATTTGACACAAAAATCTTAGTGCCAATTAACCTGAGTAGTTTGATTAGCTGTGGATCAATAAATCAAGCCAAAGCGAAGCTTGTTTAAAATTAAATCAATTATCCATGTGTAAGTCTCCCGAGCTCTTTCGAAATTGTTTTAAATTTCTGAAATTAAATTAGTTCGCGAAGTTATTAGGAAAATCATATCTTGGATGTCGTTCAAGAGACTTCAACAAGGGTTTTAACCGGAAAGCTAATGTCAATGTGATTAATCGTTATCATTTTGTCATTTTAAGGACAAATAATATTGAGTAAGTCAAATGTCATTTGACTGTCGGTATAGGTTATTAAATCGAGTCACATATAATTTTATTTTGGAAAGTTTTGTTTTTAGTTACGAGATTTTTAAGTATTGATTTAAATTTATATAACTATTTGTGGCTAAATGGCATTGCACCGTCTGCATTACGTTGATGATTACAAATTTAAGTTTAGTTTGAAACCCAGCCCTATTTCTTTTTTTATGATATAGTGGACAACGGAGATTGGTTGTACTGTAGGCTTTTCAAACCACTTGAGTGGCATTTTTAGGACCTCCAAAATCCTTACTCACTCAGCAAAACAGTAGAAACAAGTAGTATGAGTTAAAACTTATTAGAAGTGCAAGGAAATATATATTAAAATTGTTTAAAATTATTTTTACTTGTAATTTTTTTAATGATCCATTGCCATAATTTTACAACGTGAATCAAGTTACACACTCACAGAATACTCAACGTGAAACGGTACTTGTACCGTGTTTCGATGAGTGAGTGAGGATATCGGAGGCCCTTAAAAAAGCGGCTTGAGTGGCGTAAATAGCCGGCAACACAACCAATGCGCAGACTGTGGCGAGTTTGTCCATGGGTGGCGGCGTTCTCTTACCATATAGAAGACCTATCTGCTCCGTTTTTCGCTATACTATAAAATAGTCATTGTCGTAGCCAGTCGTTATCTGTATTAAATGAATATTAAAAATAATAACGTAGAAATATAAAAATGCCACCAGTTTCCCCATAAAATTTAAAGATACAATCCAATTTTCATTTTATTTTCTTTTAAGGTATAGTTCAATTTCTAAACAATTACGCTGCACATTGTGAAACTGTGATAAGACAGCCTTTATGGCCATCAGAATGTGTTAAACTCGTGTCGGAGTAATTTGGAAAAGTTCCAAATAGGAAACATGTTTAGATAGTTTAATCACTACAACATATATTTGGTATTCTACTTAAAATGTCCACAATTATGATCATTTCTTTATTGTTTATCCATACTTATAGAATGTTTGTCTTAATAGGCGGCGGTGTTCTCCTATCATATAGGAGAATATCTGCCCCGTTATTTGGTATACCTTAAAAAAAATTAGTAAAATGCTTGCATCAGAACTTGAAAAATAAATTACATTAAGTATCGTATAAAATTATAGTAATATGAGAATGTTATATTAGTAGTTATTAGTAGTAATGCTGAGATATATTCCTAAAATTATTTTCGCGAGTGTTACAGGCAAAAAGTGTCACCGGAACTATAACGAGGACAAAGGACAAAGTTCAGCAGCGCAAATTGAATGTACAATATTTGCTTTAAATGAACTCGTTGCAGAATTACAAGTTTACCGTAACTTTGCTTCAAATTGACCTAATTACGTATTTCTAAATACATACATTTTATGGTGAATTTTCAGAAACTTTATGATTTGATGACAAACTTTGATGACATTAAATGATTAAAAAAATCCATTACGAAGGTACCATGTAGCGATTCTTATTAAGTATTTTAGACCGAATTTGATAGTGCTTCTATATATGATTTATATATTAAAATGTGTGTTTAAATCTATTATATTATAGATCAAAATTATATTCTTTTTAAAAAAGAACCAACAAATTAACATTATATATAACATAAAAATAAGGCCTATGTCCAGCAGTGGACTTGAATGGGCTGATGATGATGATGATGATGATGATGATAACATAAAAATTACACATACAGATCAAATAAATCCCCGTTGCTAGAAATATGAATTACACGTCACTAAAGGCGTTTACAAAAATAAATTAACTATCCATATAACTACATATACTGAATGCTGCTTGCTATATGAAAGCCTCAGTATCTGGTTTCCTCTAGACCCGGGACTATACTTAGCTGAGCGAGTAATACAGCACTGAAAAGTGCTTTTTAAGCAACTGCGTAAAATCTTTAATACTCTTCTGTAAATCATAATGAAATCGTATTCTTTTAAAGTTGAACTTATACTTCATATATTTTTCACATATAGTACACAAATCATTCGATTTTCTCCTGAAAATTGAACAAAATCCTCACGTCTACCGCGTCACACAATCATCCATTTAAACCAATAGTCGTTTAAATCTTGAAATAGAAAATAAATCCGTTGGAATCCGGATAGCTGGAGCCTTCTTAGAATTCGTGCATTTCAGTGCAAAGACGACGTTTGTATCCGTAATCCTATCAACTTGATTTAGTTCACTCTCGACCGTAAACTAGCTTTTCGCGTCAGATAACTGTAAAAATTGATCGAGAATTGTAGCAATTGCTTGGAAGGTGAGCTACATTTAAGTTCAACTATTAATTTATTTGTGTATCTGCACTACGATGTATTTTATACAATTAATTATCAAATTGATAATTTACTATAATAAAAATACATTTTATAAAAACTGACATTTTGTACTATGTAACTTAATAATATATCTACCGTTTAAACATACAACCATTTAGTTAAATAAAACACCTAAATCCCGTATCAAGTAATTTTCAATCATCTTACAATGTTATAATTAAATATTTATGTACTCAAAAATATTTGATTGAAGTGGCATCCGAAGATTTTAAAAATGTCCTTAACTATGATTTAAAATAATAATTTACAGAAACTCTTGCGTCTACCGAAATTAGCTTACTATCGAACAGTTTAATGTAATAAGCAAAAATCCTTAATATAATACCATTATATAAAATATTGAAACAGTGTAACGCAATGATTTTCTAATTAATATGTTAAAAAAACGATCAATTATTATTTATTACTTAAGTTTTAGGTACAATCACAGTTACAGATTTAACAATGAATATATCAAGAAAGGCCTATGTCCGGCAGTGGACGTCTTACGGCTGCAAAATGATGATAATATTGAGAATGTTTCCTTTTGTAATACATTAAATAGATATAAATTTATATGAAAAACATCTAATATTTCATTAATGCGTAAATATTTTGTATTGAACGCAATCTGTACCGTACACCGAATAAAGCATAGCAATTCGAGGGTGAAAAACTTTGCGAGTATTCTCGGTTCTTGGTATGTAAATGTGAATGCAAACGCTGAATGCAAAGTAAAACGTAAAACTCAGGCCCTGAGAGCCGTCGAATTGTATACTGTAAATAGTGAAGTGTTTTTTTCATCCTTTGTTTATAGTGCATTACTTTTAATTGTGCCTGGAGAGGTATTGCGGTGGTACAATTATCGCTGAATATCACGGCTGTATTTTTTAAATTGTGCCTTGAATGATCTCAATTGGTAACACTCTAATTTCTTCTTAAACCAGATCACTTAAACTTTCCAAACTTTTTTCACGTCCGAGAATGATTGATATTTGATATGACTGCAACAAAACACTTTATAAATCAAAATACTTAAAAATTAAATTAAAACCAGCCTGTGAAAGCTATTTCTGAAAATGATATTTTGAGGATTTGAGACACATAAATAAAGGAAGCTTAGCGATACACAGACACGAACAATGTATCTTGTTGACATTTGAAAACAAGATACGAACGCTCGTTGCCGAAAAATGTTACAGCACACTTAATGTATGGAGCATTAAGATACCATTTTAGGAACGACGCTACATTACACTGACGAATAGCAGCTTTGTCGTTTAACTTTTAAACATTGCATATTTCCATTTTATGATCTCACACAAAATCCATAACAAAAGTATTTTCCACCCGTGGTAGAGCCATGCTGACGCACTAATTGGGCCGGCTAGACCGAAGAGATACCACGGGCTCACAGAATACTTAGCGTGAAACGGTATTTGTACTGTGTTTCGCAGAGTGAGGATATCGGAGGCCCATAAAATACCGCTTAAATGGCGAAAGCCGGCAATAAAACCAATGCGTGGACTGTGGCGCGGTTGTTCATGGGCGGCGGTGTTCTCTTACCATATAGGAGTTTTACGAGTTGTTCTGTAGGCTAAAGGTTTGAATAATCAGGAAATAAATATTTTGAATATATTTGGAATATATATATTTGGAAAAAAGCGCATTTATCTCATTTGCAAAAAATAATTGATCAATAACGCAAGTATAGAAAATGGTATTAGTTTTCCTATAAATGCTATAAGCATTTCGCACTTTGGTTGCTTTTACCTAAATGAGTCTCCGATATCCTCACTCGATCAGCTAAATACCGTAAGACTACCGTTTAACACTGGTGAGCCCGTGAAATAACTGATTATATGGTAGTTTAAAAACTTAAATGTTGTTTGTTTGAAGTTTCAAAGTCGAGCGGCGAATGGTTGAACCTGACTGGCGTAGAGCGAGTGACATCGGGTGCCTATCTATGTATCGCTACGAATGGAGTGCCGCCTTCTGTCAGCAAGAGGATCAGTTTGCATGTCATCTGTGAGTTGCATGTAGTAAAACGTTTCATTTAATTATTTGTTATATATTTTCACGTAAAAATAAACCCAAAAAATTATACACTATACTAGTTTATGTTGTATATACTTTAATTGTCACAAATACGATTCAATTTTAAATAAAATATTTATTTTCCAACGAAAACAAGGTTCAAGTGTACTTAGAATATTGAGTATACATTTGTTATTCAATGTCTTATATATATATATGTGGCAAATGAGCAGGAGGCTCACCTAGGGCAAGCGGTCCTCCGCCCTTAGAATATCTAACAATCGTATGAATATTGTGGGTTCTAAATCTGTGTTAAACTATAAAATGTCATCCTGGTTGTCAGATACTGCCTATGTATGGATAATGACACAAATTTGTTAGCAATTTGATAGTAGTACGGAAAATTGTAAAGTAACAAGTTTATGCCAATTTTGCGAACACGGGCTCTTGTGAGCTTATATTGCAATGCAACAATATAACTCTTAGATGTTATAACAAACATTAGGAATAGAATGTAGGTTACATCTCGTGCAGGGGTAACTTCTCGGCCTCTTAATGTAACTCGACGTTCACAATGAGATCTTTATTTTCAAACGTGCATTTTCTATTCCTCTTTTCATTAGCTTTTATTAAAATATATTAATATTTTAATATATTTTAACAAGTTTAACTAAGTATAACAATGTTATTATCATCCAACAAAATTATAAAAACAAATATGTTATCACGCACATCAGTTATTTCATAACCGAACAAATGTTAAACAAATAGAATATAATAAAATAAATATATAATAATAATAACAGAAGAATTAACACTGTCAAAATTTTAATTACCAATTTAAAGCAAAGACTTTAAATATATCTTAACCTCTTTATCAAGGAGTTACAAACTCCAAACAAGATTAAAATATATTGATGTACTTTATAACAAAACGATGAAGGACATAAGATGTATATTAAAAATGAAACAAAAAAATACATGTGGAGGTTCTAAATATTATATTTTATATATACAAACTACAAAAGTGATTTTTACTTTTATTCTCTTAACATTGAGGATTTTATATGAAATCCCGTTTACGTATTCTAATCTCATCACGTTCAATCAATTTTAATTAAGATAAAGTATGACTTATCACGCGATGAAAAGACGATCTCACGAAGGTCGCGGGCAACCGCTGGATCCAGATCGCTCAAGAGCGCAATGGCTGGGCGTCTTTGGGAGAGGCCTATGTCCAGCAGTGGACTTGAATAGGCTGATGATGATGATGATGATGACTTACCAATAATATTATCATCACTGTAAAGAAAACTTTTTTCTTAAATATTTTAACAATGGCTTTGTGATTTATCATAATTATAATAATCGTATAATCATCATCATCATCATCTCAGCTGTAAGGCGTCCACTGCTGGACATAGGCCTCCACTTTAGACCTCCATGAATACCTGTCGAAAGTGACCTGCATCCAGAGTTTTCCGGGTAATAATAATATTATAATCGTATAATAGTGATAATCAAACAAGGATATTTAATTTATGTATATTTTTACTAAAATACATTCCTGTTACAGCATATGTTAAGGTAAAATTAACAAATGTATAATTTGAATAAGTCGCTAATTAAGTAAAGCATTTGTAATCTGTTAACATTCATATAAGAACTCAGTGGATACGTCAAATCTTCTCAGTTTGGGATCCGACTGAGTAATAATAAATGGGGTCCAATGTGAGCAACGAAACATGAAATACTTCGGTCAATTAGACCCTTGTCAATTACGTCCGCTATTTGCATTTTTATCTGCTTCCATTTGTTGACAAGTGTCCCAAATTAGAATTAAAGCAATTTGTCAGCAATTGTCAACGTTTATTCATATTCAAATATCTTTATTTAGTATGTCATTTATTTAATTAAATGTAATACACTCAAAATGTTTATGTTATCAATTAAAATTCATGCATTTAATATAATTAATGTTGTTCTATAAGTTTTTAAAATTTAAACTCAAATGTAACCACTAACCCTAACTGTATAATAATTGAAATAATATAACCGCCTAAATTTACGCTATTTCACCAGAATTAAAAAAATTAAGTTTTAATTATAGATTTTTTTCAGTTACTCCATCAGTATGGACGGGCCGTGTTGCCATCCGTGCCCTATCAGGAACTGCTGTCTCTTTGCAATGTATAGCAGAAGCATATCCTGTGCCTCAGACGTTTTGGGTGCTTAATGGAGAACAAAGACTTATAAATGGTATATATTGCCTAGTATTTTTAGTATTTGATAATCAAAAACTATTTATAATTACAAATAATAATATAATATGTAATATGTCAGTAAGCTATTATGTTAAAACATTTACCAAGACACGCCACTAAAATACTCTTGTATTTAGATTTATGAAATAAGTATATAAAAATAGATAAGAAAACATATTTTCAAATTATACACGCATGAAGTCCTTAGTACCCTCAAGTCATGTTTGATGACGCAATGTCCATTTGTCATTCTTTGTCGAGCCGCTGTGCTGGCCGGACGCCAGCCGTAGATGCGGTGATTGATCCCCAACCTACCTCGTTATTTACTCGTTTCAATATCAAATTGACTTTAACATTTCCTGAAATCTAGCCAAAATCCAATAAGAATTCCTTGTGTTACTTTTAGTTAAAAATAAACATTCTTAATGTCTCTAATAGTTTTAGTATAATCGATTTATTTATACAAACGTATAATATTCTATGTTAGTTTTTTAAATGTCTTATAAAATGTTATAAATCGATTGTCCCTCAAGTTACCAAGAAGAAATAACAACTGCATTCTGCCGCTAAAATGTGATAATTTATTAATGTTATTCAGCCATTGAACAAATTTGTGAAAGAATACTGGAAGAAAGTTGATTTTATAACAATAAAAGTTCACAGTCCACCTAATAATACAATCTTTCTTTAATATTCTTTTATTGCAGTTTTCATATTACACAAACTCGTTAAAGAACCGTAAAACTCGATAAAAACCGTTGAATACAAGACATTCCAATTACAATGAAGTACAAATAAAGTTGAAACAACCAATTCAGAGATAGGAAAGTTAGCAAACAAAATAGTTGTGCCTATAAACCGTATACAATGCAAGTTGTTCCGATGCCTAACTATTATATGCGACGCCTTTGTATGGTCCAAACCCGCTGCAATCTGCTACTGTGACCATTGTAGTCGCCAAATGTCCGGAGGCGTGCTGCGCGCTATGTTACACTTTAAATACTAGACAAGTTATTCAGAGCTTAACAAAGGCAAAACTGAATTTCACATGCAGCAGATCCATGTAAAGTTCGTCAACTGTGTCACAGAAAAAGCTATTGCATTGCTTACTTTTGGGACAAATAGTTTTAAAGGTATCACAAGTTCACCAAACCTATTAAGTTCTTATATGTGTGTGATATATTAAAAACAATAATACATAATTGTAATATTTATACTGTCAAGTAGCTCTGTTGTTTAATATATTTTTACTATTATTTTATGTTAATTAGAAGTATATACATCAAACTGTAGATAAACAGTTATAAAACTCATTAACTGGATAAATAACTCTCTGCATTTTCTTGACAAGAACTCCACGCTGTGAAATATTTTAATCAAAGCATTATTAAAATATTTATACTATCATATTTCTAGAAATATGATAAAGGGAGAAGGTTCAACTAGTTTTGGAAGTATCTATCTCTATAAATTAATATTTCTTTTAGGTAATTCAAGAGTAATTTTTTAATTGATGTATCGATTTGTTTTGAATAAATAAATAAAATTAATATAAACAATGATTTTAAAGGAAATGATAACTTGATACAAAATTACATAATTACGTTAGAGCGAATTAAACAATAACATTTTAAAATAAATTTTGTTTAACATAGTCTGGAGATGTACTTCAAAACTATTGTAAGTTTTATAAATCATGAGACCATTGTACAGGAACAAAATACCGGCTATCCCGATCTTCCCGTGGGTACCGTCATACAGCGACACTGGTGGTTAACAACATGTCCCGCGACGACGCCGGTTCTTACCGTTGTCACGTCGAAAACTCTGCTGGCAAGGCACACGCAGACGTCTTCTTACACAGTTTGTATCAAATTTGATTTATGCGACATAAATTATGCATATTTTTATATATTACAAGCTTTGTAAATGTATTGAAAAGGCTGCTTAAGTAACTTATACATATTTAGTTGTTATTTTCGTATGTTTTTTAGTGCTCACTACAACAACGACGACTACGACAACAACAACAACCACAACAACAACAACAACGACAACCCCACCCCCAACAACAACGTTGTTACCTTGTGAGTATACATGACGTTGTGTTTTCATACAAATTATAGATTATATATATATTCAGTCATTATGTAATCTGCATTTAAAAGACATATTATATTATTTTAATAATTCTTTCATTAGAGGAAAAAGCTAAATTAAAAAATAATTATCATTAAATAAACTTTACAGTATTATGATTTAATTTAACAAGTATTTTTGAAGAAATAGCTAGTTTAATAAAAAGGTCAGAAATCCGTTTACATGATGAAATTCTAAAGGACAAATAAGTAATAAACGTCATATGGGCTTATATGGCGCGTGTTCATCGCAAAAAGCTTCACAATTTACACTTCCAATATGTTTAAGTATTTGTCCTTGGGCTGAAGTTCTTTTCTGATGTTTATCGTAATATTGAACGGAATTCAACTTAAGAATCTTGTTCATTTATGCGTCTTCCGTAATCTCTTTTGAATCTTTTATTTTATATTTCGGGTTACAAAGATATCTTTCAAATTTAAATTGATGTTAAAAAGTATGTCATTAATTGAACTGTTCTCAAATATTCTTACAATGAAAAATGTTATATAATAATGATTAATTGGTTTATTTTTTCGTCCTTTCAAACTTCAGGTCTTTATATCAGCATTTAATCATTTTTGCATCAAATTCCACTTTTATACGCGGATAAAATTGTTTAAAATTTTTGTTTGTGTTGCTATGAAATTCTTATTATAAAATTTAAATAACAAAATAATTTGAACTGATACTAGCAGGCTAACGAAAGTAAAATATTTTATTAATGTAAATAAAACACTATGCCTCTATTATTAGATCTGGTTACACAAACGCGGCGTGTTATTTCATTTACAAGTATTTCTATCCGTGATAAATTTATAAGACATATCCATTAAGCTTAAGAGGAAGTGGGTCAATGATATTTGATATATTATGTGTCATATTACACTGATATATTAGATAATCTTTGTATAGTAACATAACATTGTAATATTAACTTAATACAGTTAAGCTGCTAGTTAATTATTTAATATATGTTTAATACAAACCTAGATAAATAATTGTTGCTGCATAGTTTCTGGAGAAATTTCATTGAAAGCATCACTGAAACTCAAACAAACTAGATATAAGTTAATATTGTAAACACGAACATATATAAATACAGTCTGTTCAAAATGTATCGCGAATTTTGCGCTTTATCAAAAAGTATTTATTCATTCATGAATACTTTTTATTTATAAACATCATTGGACTACTATTAATATGGCATATAGGAAAATCATATAGTTTATTTCTTAATATATTTTCAGATGTAGAGAGCCATCTTGAGCAGCAACCACGAGAAGTGTTGGAGGACCCAGCTCTTGAGGACTCTTACGTTGTCCTTAGCCAGCACCAAATGCAGAATCTAGGTAGGAATTTTAAAAACAATCAGGATTATTTAAACACGTTCTTCGTGAGGAAGACAAAATGAAATTTATAAAGGGACTAGTTAAGTTTCACGGTTATTGATAGAAACTATTGACAACTTATG